>PVKA01006573.1:12500-40571 GCA_004027165.1 Ctenomys sociabilis | reverse complement strand
AGGTGAGTTCAAGGCCATCTTGGGCTACATACTGACACCCTGTCTCAAAAAAAAAAAAGAAAACCAGCTTTCTGTATGAACATTATTCCCTGAGACAAGATGTGCTAGGGGGTAAAGCTGTATTCCTAGAAACACAGCTTCTACTTTAATCTTCTACCAGGCTGCAAAGCTTAGGTATCTGAATATCTGGCAGGTGGTCCTGAAGTTGGCAGAGCTGAACCAGTCCACACATGCAGAACATCTGTAATGTCCTCACCTCCCTGGTGTAAACTATAGCCCCCAATATTTATGGCAATCAAAAACCAAACCTTTGAAAGTCTCTGAAAATCCCCCAGAGGGCGACACCACTCTCACCAGCTTGGGGTGCGGAGGCTCAGTATTCTCCAAGGTCCCTTGCAATCCAGTGCTGATGAAGACAGACCTCCCTTCCTCTGCAGGTGGCAGCCACACTCAACAATCTGGCTGTGCTGTACGGCAAAAGGGGCAAATACAAGGAGGCAGAGCCGCTGTGCCAGCGAGCACTAGAGATTCGAGAGAAGGTATCTGTGTCCTCTCAGGTCTTCCTCATCCCTGGCTTCCTTCTCCATGTTTTGCCCCTGGCCTGCACTTGCTCCTCACTGCTTTTTCTCGGACCCCTTATCCCTGTCAGGTTCTGGTGCCTCTGTTCCCATGTGCTCTGTGCAGCATGCACAGTCATTTCGGCTTATCTGTTCCTTTGCTCCTTCTCAGGTCCTGGGTACTGATCACCCAGATGTGGCAAAGCAGCTAAACAACTTGGCCCTGTTGTGCCAAAACCAGGGCAAGTATGAGGCGGTAGAACGCTATTACCAGCGGGCACTGGCCATCTACGAGGGGCAGCTGGGCCCAGACAACCCAAATGTAGCTCGGACCAAGAATAATCTGGTAAGGGTTAAGAAGGTGAGGGTTAGGAAAAGGGAAAGGAAAGGCCACCTGGGCTTCAGGGGCAGGAGCCTGATGGGTTGAATTAGGCCACTCCTCTCTTCACCTGAGTACCTGTCTTGTTGTGCTCTGGGAGCAGGGCTCCCCTTCCAGCTACAGAGGTTATGTATCATCCTGGGAGTAGCGTAGGAAGGATGTTAACCCTGCAGCCGAAAAGGGATCTGCAAGTGGGGTTCAGGGAAGCAGTGCTCCCTGAGCCTGGCTAAGACCTGTCCCCTCTATTCCATGCTCTGTCTCTAGGCCTCATGTTACCTGAAGCAGGGCAAATATGCGGAGGCGGAGACCCTGTACAAGGACATCCTGACCCGAGCACATGTGCAGGAGTTTGGGTCTGTGGATGGTAAGTGTGGAGCACTTCCCGAGGAGCTGGCCACAGGGGACTCTGGGTCCTGGCTCCCTTGTACAGAATAGCTCCCCACCCAACTTCTGTCCTCAGATGACCACAAACCCATCTGGATGCATGCAGAGGAGCGGGAAGAAATGAGCCGGGTGAGTGGGGATCCCAAAGAGAGCACAGCTTCTGTTATGTTCCCTGTCTTAGTCCAGCCCTCATCTTCCTGCCCAGTCCTGATGCTGGGGACCCCCAACACCTCTGCTTACTCACCCTGGGCTCCCCCTCTACATAGAGTCGGCATCGCGAGGGCGCTGCACCCTATACTGAGTACGGAGGCTGGTACAAGGCTTGCAAAGTGAGCAGGTGAGCACTTTGCCTGGAAAGCACCTATCTAGGCCTTGATTCAACCCCCCACTTGACCTTATGTGGATGTCAGCCAGCTCCCTCTCTCCTATTTGCTTTCCTTTTTTGTTTGATTGTTTTTTGAGGCATGGTCTCCTATGTAGTTCAGGCTAGACTTGACTTTACTATGTAGCCCAGGCTGACATCCAGCTTGTTGTGATCTTTTTGCCTCATCCTCCCAAGTGCTGGGATTACAGGTGTATACCATCACACACTGCTTTCCTCTCTCTTCTGTATCCTTCTCTGAACCAATTCTTCCTTCTCTGATCTCACCTTGGCAGCCCCACAGTGAATACCACTCTGAGAAACCTTGGAGCTCTGTATAGGCGCCAGGGAAAGCTGGAGGCAGCTGAGACCCTGGAGGAGTGTGCTCTGCGTTCCCGGAAGCAGGTCAGAGGCCCCATGGGAAGGAGGTGCAGGAAGGGCCTTGGGGACAAGATTTCCAAAGCCCCCTGTGAGTGTCCTAAGGTTAGAGGAGAGGGTGACAAGGGAAGGGAAGGCTTGTGTCTGGTTGCTCTAAGCACACACTTTGGGATTAGGATACCAGGTTCAAGATCCTCTTCCATAAATGGGAGTCTGGAGGGGAACCTTCCCCTTTCCATGGGGCACATGGATAGTGTGGGGCAGAGGGGAGCCCCAAGCCAGATTTGAAAATCCTGGGTCTTAACCCATGAAGCTGGTCATGAAGTCAGTTTTGTGTGAGCTGTGGTTTGAGATACACATGCCTCTCTAGGGAAGGCACTACAAACAGGACAGGTGGCACCATTCTGTCCTGGGGGCTGGACATCACAAAAGGGAGAATAGTGGCCAAAGGAGAAATAGAAGTCCCATCCTGAGGAGTTAGGGAGTAGAATTCCTAGCTGCTTTGTCTTCCTCCCAGGGCACAGACCCTATCAGCCAAACCAAAGTAGCAGAGTTGCTTGGGGAAGGTGATGGCAAAAGGACTTCCCAGGAGGGCCCTGGGGACAGTGTGAAATTTGATGGAGGTGAAGAGGCTTCTGTGGCTGTGGAGTGGTCAGGGGTAAGTGTGGTCCTGCATCCTGGTCTCCCACTGTTCTTGCTGGTGGCGGATATGTGGAGCCCATTCTTTAGGGCTGGTGTCCCCATATAGTTAGCTTGTCCCTTCTGGTCTGTTTCTAGGAGCCAACTTTTTTTATTTTTATATTTTAAAATCTTTTTATTTATTTGGTACAGGATCTTGCTACACAGCTCGGATTCATAGTGATCCTCTTGTCTCAGCCTCCGTAGTGCTATGATTATAGGCATGTGCCACCATTCCTGATTTTAGTAGATGACACAGTGCTCCCAGGGTTCTGGGTCAGCACGGCATGTGGTACCGGGGATCAAACCGGGGTTCTCGCATTTGCCAGGCAGGCACTTAGACTGCTGAGGTATCTCCCCAGCCTTAGAGCCAGCTTTTGCTAGGGCCATTCTTTGCTTTTTTGCTTTTCCTTCTCTTTTTTTGTGTGTGTGTGTGGGTTGTTGTTTTAAGATGGGGTTTTGCTGTAGAACCCAGGCAGGCTTTGAACTCACTCTATAGCTTAGATTGCTGATCTCACAGTGATCCTCTTGCCTCAGCTTTCTGAGTGTTAGGATTATAGGTATGCACCACACCACATTGGAATCTTTTCTATATTAAGGCTCAAACCCAGGGGCTTACACTGAGCTACATATATCCCAAGGCCTCCTCCTTTTAAAATTTTGAGATAGGTCCTCAAATTTGAGATCCTCTTACCTTAGCCTCCTAAGTAGCTGGGGTGAAAACCACTTCTTTTGAACCACTGGG
The DNA here is from genome assembly GCA_004027165.1 of Ctenomys sociabilis. Classification (NCBI taxonomy): domain Eukaryota; kingdom Metazoa; phylum Chordata; class Mammalia; order Rodentia; family Ctenomyidae; genus Ctenomys; species Ctenomys sociabilis. The sequence continues at coordinate 37,089 of PVKA01006573.1, read as the reverse complement.
GGTGTGGGACTTGTGCAGAATAAATGGCAGGAGTAGGTTTAGAGGTCAGTCGACGTGGAATCCCTTTGGCTTTTATTGCCCATCTTTGTCTGCCAGGATGGCAGTGGGACTCTGCAGAGGAGTGGCTCTCTGGGCAAGATCCGAGATGTGCTCCGCAGAAGCAGTGAGCTCCTGGTGCGGAAGCTCCAGGGAACTGAGCCCCGGACCTCCAGGTACACAGTGGGTTGAGATATGGCTCTACCTGGCCCAAACTCTGGAGAGATGCATGTGAGAGGCCAGTGGGCTGGTCATGGAGATAGAGTCTGGGCAGAGTGATCGCCTTGGTGGGGATGAAGGGCCCATTCCAGTGGGAGATGCTGGTGCCTTGCCTGATGCAGATGAGTTCAAGGTACCAGGGGAAGGGGAAGTAGTGATCTGACCCTGTGTAGCGGTACTAGGACCATTCAGGACAAAGAGAGGGGCTCAGTTCTTCTGTCTCCATTATAGTAGCAACATGAAGCGAGCGGCCTCCTTGAACTACCTGAACCAACCCAGCGCTGCACCCCTCCAGGTGAGAGCCTGAGCCCAGCCCATGGGAGTCAGGGAAGAGGGAGGGTCCCAGCGCTGAGAAGGAGCCAGCTGGTAGGGGTGGGGGTGATCACCAAGGGACAGTAGCAAGGAAGTTAAATCAGGAGGAAAATAGGAATCGATATTCTCTAAACTGGTACTTTGGAAATATAAATAATTCAAGAGTGACCAGGTATGGTGGCACATGCTTGCAGTCCCAGCATGTGAGAGGCTGAGGCAAGAAGGTCACACTGTGAATTCAAGGCCAGCCTAGATACATAGTGAGACCCTATTTCAGAAAAACAAAACAATTCAAGGATGATATGGAGATACTGATCTTTCTCCTGCATCCACTTTCCCTGGGAACTTTAAATAGTCAATAACAAGGAAAAAGAGAAAAAGTATTAGTCCACACTGGAAACAACAGTGAGGACACCTCAGTGGCAAATGAGCACTTGTCATTGAGAGCACATGCCAGTATTAGTGTGCTTCTTCCTGGTAGTTGTTTTTTATTTTTTATTTTTTGGCGGAACCAGGGATTGAACACAGGCCCTTGCACTTGCCAGGGAAGCACTTATTCCACTGAGCCATCTCCCTGGCCCCTTTCTGGTCATTTCTTCTCCACCAAGTCTTATCCTTTTGGGAAGCCTAGGAGGGGCTAGCTGGGGCCCTGAACTGAGAGCTTGAGGCCATAGCACAGCCCTAACTCTGGAGACAGGTGGTAGCTTGGTGTGGGTGGATTTCAGGAGATTGAGGGCTGCATGTGACTGGGTGGTGGCATTTCTTTCAGGTATCTCGGGGCCTCAGTGCCAGTACCATGGACCTCTCTTCAAGCAGCTGACATCTACTAGTTCCCAGGGCTGCTGGTGCCTTACAGCCCCGCAGCATTCCTATTGCTCGGACTCTCCACCCCAGGGTGGGACAGTGACCTGAAGCCTGCTGCTGCCTGCAGGGTCTCGGCCCCTCCTCAGGAACCCTCTTAGGAAGGACCCTCAGAACATCCCATCTTGGGGTCCTATAGTAACTCACTCAGAGACCTTCACAGTGGGCAAGGTGTAGTCTACTGCTGGCCTTGCTGCAGGAGGGTTTGTGACCAGCCATGCCACCTCCTCTTGGCTACCCTGTCTACCCTTCCCTCTTCCCTTGGCTGTTTCACTTCAGGTCCACATAATTCACATTTCTTAAATAAAAGAATCAGGTAACCTTTTCTGCTGGTGAGCCTTAATTTGAGGAGTTGCCAGGAAGGATTATGTCAGCCCTTCTCAAAAGGGTTAGGAGTGCTGGACATACTGGCACATGTCTGTAATCCCAGCAATCAAGAGCCTGCAGCAGGAGAATCATTGTGAGTTCAAGACCAGTCTGAACTACAGGATGAGACACCGTCTCAAAAACAAACAACGGGGTGTTGAGCTGTGCTGGAAGGGCTAGCAGGGGGAGTGCTAGTTCCTGGCTCTCTCATTTCCCAGTTTTCTGATCCCCAGTGAGGCCTGGGGGAAGTGTCTGGGGGATGGGGAAGGAGGCCCACAACCCAGAGCAATGGTGCTGTGGGCTGAGTTGTCAGGGACATGTGGTGGCCATGTGGCAGGACCCTGGAGTCCTGGCACTACTTTTGCCTGTGAGGCCCTCTGTGGCTGCCCCACCTCCCCCAGCTGCTGTGGGAGGGAGGTCTACCAGGCCTGGGGGCCCCTCCCGAGCTGGATGGGGGGGACAAGGCCTATCCATCCCCTGTGTGTGTCCCAGAGGCCTGAGCAGCAGCTGGGGCCCATCTTCAAGGTTTGACTCCTCCTGACTGGCCTCTTACACCACTTGCTGCTTTCACAACAAAGAAAGAATGTGGGGGGGGGTGCTTGGAACCGAGGCTGTGCTGGGCCTCCCACAGCTGGAGACCTGGCCGTGCCCTGCGGCCCAGACACATAGACTTGGGCTGATTTGCTTGTTAAGAAGCCTTCAGCTTGGTGTTCTGAGCACTGCAGGTTTCTTCCTTTGGCTTCAGACTGGTTCCGAACCAAGGCGGACTCCACCCGTGTCCACCTCCCCACCAGTTCATTTGTCCTAGGGCCCCACAGTAGGTCCAGGTGACCCTACTTGGGGACATGAAAGACACCCTGCCCGGCCAGGTCTCCCTCAGGATTTTGAGTTCCTTCTCCCTCCTTGTTGAATTCTAGTGAGACTGTAGGTCACAGCCTACAGGTAGGCCCAGAAAGGACCACACACCCCAGGGGCCCTGGAACCCCAAGAGTCACTGGTTGAAGACAAGGCCACTGGTGCACAGGGCACAAGCTCCCACCGCGCTCAGGTGCCTCCGTTCCCCGCCCTCCTCCCTGAGTCCCAGTCCCACTCCCACTCCAGACCCCTCCCCCAGCCTCCGGCTCCTCCCCGCCACGCCGGGCAGGGGGCGTCGGGGGGCGGGGCGCCGTGAGGCCGCAGCGGGGAGGGGGCGTCCGGGGGCGGGGCCTAGCATTGGCGGCCGCGGCGGCGCGCGAGGACTCTGAGGTGGTGTGCGCGCGCGGCTCCGGCTCCGGCTCCGGCTCCGGCTTGGGCTCCGGCTTAGGCTTCAGCTCGGGACGCCTTGGCTCGGTGCGGTCGTGCACAGCCTCGCAGGCCGCCGCGGAGTGAAGAGCGCGCGCCAGCCGTGCGCCCTCACCGTGCCCAACCGACGTGATGGGACCTGCGGCCGGGCTGCTCCTGCTCGGCGTCCTGTTGCTCTCGGTGCTGAGCGGTGAGTGCCGGGGAGCCGGCTGGGCGGCAGAGTCCGGGGCGGGGCGCGCGAGATTCCGGGGAAGGCGCGGGGCTGGGCATAGCGACCAGCGGGGTGTCCGGACTCGGTTGCGTCCCCCTGGCGCGCGTCGCCAGCTCTGGAGTTGGCCCGGCGCGGCTCTGCCTGGCCCGAGAGTTCGCTCGGAGCCGCGGGAGCTACTGGAGTTGTGGGCTTCGGGCCCTGCTGGGGAGTTTCTTTGAGGGGAGAAAGGACCCCCCCCCCGCGGGGTGCGGTTGGGTGGCCGCGGCGGGGACACGGGGCGCCACGCAGGCTCAGTTCAGGTGAGGGGCCGCGTCCGGAACCGCGAGGTCCCAGGCAGAGCTGGGATCCCAGATGGCCCCGCCGGCGAGGGCGGAGAAGGGAAGAATGACGAACTGCCCGAGCCCGAGCCTTGTCTGTGCCAGGAGTGGAATCTGGGGAGCGGAGGTCCCAGGCTGTCGCGGTGGCTAATGTGGAAGGGCCGCTGCCAAAATCGGGCATGGCCGGCCTGCCAAGATGCGGACGGGGTTCCTAAGCTTCCCTGGATTTCCATCCAGTGTTGGAAGGAGATGCAACCTGCCTTCTTCGGGCAGAAAGGGGAGAAGGGTCCACTCAGGCGTTCGGTGCGGGACTCGGGTTCTCGACCAGGGTGTGGCTCTCAATCTGTGGCAGACTGGACACCCTCACCCAGCCTTACCCCACCAGTTGTCTCTCCCACTCCCCCAGGCTCAGTCACACCTGAGAGTCACTAATGAAGGGTGAAGTGCTTTGCTAGAAGTCGCCAAACTCCCTAAATCCTGGACTGGAAATCCTGCCCCTCACTTTCCTAGTCGTGAAGTCTTCCCAGTGGGAGTCCTTGAAGTAGTTCCACCTTGGGAACCTCTGCCAAAGGGACCTGTTCTTTGAAGAGTGGCAGTGTCCTTTGAAGAGGGGACTAGAGAACTGCTTTTCTGACTTCTTCCTGGCCTGCCAGCTGTGGGGGGACCAGGGGTTGGTGGGACCAACATCTCCTAGACCCTAGTTGGAAAGCAGAACTGAATATGACTGGGAAAGAAACACCAGGATTCACAGAGGTGTTTGTGGATTGGCTTTGTGTTTCTTGAGATGCGTGTGGTGCTTTCTGCTCATGCACAGTCCACATCTGCTCCCAGGGCAAGTATGAAAATGACTTTTTATGAGGGGGGGACCAGATAGGATTGGGGGCCTGGTCCAGCCCTGTGAGTGAGCAGCTGAGCTTACAGGCCTCCTGGGTTGGCTGGGTGGGTTCTAATGTGTGGTTCTGCCCAGCTGTATAGAAAGAACTGCTTGGCTGGTGCTGTTTGGAGTACTGGAGTTCAGGAGAGATTCTGGTGGAGACTTGTTCAACAGATGCCAGATTGCTTCCATGAGAAGATGTCCATGATGTTAATCCCTGAATGGATATTGGAGGCTCTGAGGGGAAAGTCAGGCAGACCAAAGAAATGGGATAAGAGTCTGGTGCTCAACAAAGGAACATTTTAATGAGAGCCTTAAATCAGTCTCACCAATGTGCTTTGCTGTAGAACCTGTCCTTGTGCTGTAAACATGGCAGAAGCGCTTGTCTTGTAGTGAAGTCCCAGGTCTCTGCCCATCTCACATGGATGACTTCAGGGGGCAATGATTTTTTTTTTAAGGTGTCAGTGTAGGTTTTTCCATCTCATTGTTTAACCATGTGACTAACTGGAATCATAATTAGATCTCACTGTTATTGAGGCTGGAGTTTGTGGATTGGACCATTTTGAAGTTTGGGTAATTATGCTGTAAATGACTGAATTACTTTCCAAACTTTGAGATCCCTGATGTGATAAGTTTGGTGATTGTAGAGGAGAAGGCTTGATCTTTGAGACCTGGCATCTTAATGCCAACCTAACATGGTTAGCTGTAGTCACTATGAATCCCTGCACCCAAGGGTTCTGTCCTTCAGGCTCTTGTTTCTTTGGGGAAATTGAACTCGGGACCTTGTACTTGCCAGGCATGGGTTGTACCACTGAACTATATGCAATATTGAACTTTCCGTCCACTTTTTTTTTTCTGGTATCAGGAATTGAACTCAGGACCTTTTGCTTGCCAGGCAGACACTGTGCCACTGAGCTATATCCCCAGGCCCAAGGCTGAAAACATGAATCACAGTGGCAATCTTCTTGTTAACAGGGTCCCTAGGAAACTGTACCCAGAGCTTTGTGAGGTCCCTGGTTTAGGCATCCTTCCTTACACAGAAACTTACAGCATAGTGCTTTCCTGTGGCAGCAGTGTCAATCAGGGGCTGCATAGTATTTTTAAGATTTCTTTTACTTATTTTATTTTGAGACAGGGTCTTGCTCAATATGTAGTTTAGGCTGGCTTAAACTTTGGGAGATTATGCTGCTTCAGCCTTCAGAGTGCTGGGAATATAGGAGTGCACCAGTATGCCCAGTTTAAGATTTCCTTTAAATAATTTTTCACATGAACACTTTTTTTAATGCGATATACATATATTAAAGTGACCTCACTTTGGGTTTAATCTGAATTAGATTTTTGTCAAGAAACTTGTGCACTAAATGTGTGACTCTGGGAGATTGGCAGCATTCAATGTGATGTTTAGTTCCTTTTGGAGTCTAAGCTTTTCCAAGAGGAACATATGTCTCCTTTTTATAAAGAAAACCATGGAGAAAATGTATGTGTTTGGCCAGAGGGTAACTTTTCAGGAGGGATGCATCTGGTTTTTAAAAGGAGGCATGCTGAGCTGTGTGTGTGGTGGTACACTGAACATTTAAGAGGCTGAGGCAGTCTGAATCACATAGCAAGACCCTTTCTAAACACACACACACACACACACACACACACAAATCAAAACAAAGGAAGGCAAGTTTCCCTGGGGTTTGACAGTTGTCATGTGGTTCTTTGGAGCACCGTGTAGCTGGGTTTATGGGGTTCTTGATAAAGCCAGTGCAGCTTGTGTGACCCATCTGGGATGGAGGTTTGCCATTTCAGACTTTTGATATTCGAGCCAAGAGCTGTTGGGGACGAGGGACTCTGTTTGGTGTTTTCTTGATGGGATAAAGGGTCAGTAAGCAAGGTTGGGTGTCCTTGGCCTGTATGGCTCAACCTCCCTAGCCTCAGTAGTGTGCTGCTCTGCTGCCATCCCCAGTTGGGCAAAAGTGGCTGGCGTAGTCCCTTGTTGTTCAGAACTGGTTGCCTCCCCTGTCCTGTGTCCCTGATCTGGCCACCATCTGTCAGTCGTTTTTTGGAGACTGTAGAAGCCAGGGTAGGGCCCTGTCAGGTTCTCTATGATCGTCCCAACCCCCCCTCTCCTACATGCTTTGGTGGAGCTTGCATGGGAGCTGGCCTGCTGATCAGTGGTTGGAGGAAGGCCTCATAGTGTGTCACTGTTCCCATCCTCTTTCCTTTTCTCTGCATGTAGGCCATTTTCCTCGCAGTGATGCTGCACAGATAACACTGGACAGGGAGGGACCCTTCCCCTGTGCACTGGCTGCTGGATCCCAGGCTTTGTCTCATGTCCCTGTGTGTAGAGATGTGAGGAGGTGTCCTTTGAGTTGATGTACTGTGAGTAGACCATCACCTGCCACTTGCCCGCAGAGCCCACTCTCCTGGTGATAGCTAGGGTCTTGTGAGCCCTGTCTCTCTTTAAGTGTACAAGTGACTTCTGGAAATGAGGTCTGGGTTTTGGGGTAGGTATCATGAGTCATGCCTTAGGAAGGTGTGGGTAGGTGTTTCTCAGAAATGAATAGCAAGGAGTTAGGGATGGAGCTCAGCAGCAGAGCACTTGTCTAGCAGAGGCCAGCCCCTGGATAGAACCAATACTTTAAAAGATACAGTGTGGTGGGGAGTAGAGTTGGAGATCTGGTTCTAGTTTCAGGTTGTTTTTTTTTTTTTTGCAGAACCAGGGATTGAACTCAGGCCTTTGCGCTTGCCAGGGAAACACTTATTCCATTGAGCCATCTCCCTGGCCCTTCCAGTTTTAGTTTCTTGGACCTTTATTATAGGTCTGGCAGGGTTGCTGTGGGAAGGGGCCAGAAAAATGTGTCCTTTTTTTCCTCTTTTTCCTGCCCCTGCCCCTCCTCTTCATTCTTTTTCCTCTCCTCTTCCTCTTCCTCCTCCTCCTTCTCTTCCTCCTCTTTTTTTTTTTTTTCCCTGTGCTAGGATCAAACCCAGGGCCTTGTGTATGCTAGGCAGGCTCTCTCGCCAGTCCTTTCTATTTTGGGAAAGTCTAAGATGCTTTGAATTTTGAATCTTCTGTCTTAGCCTCCCAAGTAGCTGGGTTTATAGGCATGTAATGCCACACCCAGCTTTATGTTCTTGTTCTTTATTACATTAAAATTTTTTTTGAATAGCCTAGCTAGCCATAAAGTTCAAATTTCAAAAGGAAATTCTATTTATAAAGACCTTCTTAGGACATTCTTCCGCACTCAAGTTTGAGAACCACCAAGCAGCTGGAAGGAGGATTTGTCTGTGTGAAGTGGAGTGGGGAGAGAGCATTGTGGATACTGGGACTTACGGAAGGTCATGCCAAGTACCTGGTGTCTGCTGTGGATGGAGCTGTCTTGGAATATTTAGGGCATCAGGAAGACGCGGTAAAGAGATGTAAATCACATAAAATATAGTGAAAGACACCATTTGGTAAAGTGCTAAGTAGCATAGAATATTTTAGAATGTGTGGGACAGTAAGTCTGAGATGTAGGAGCAAATGGGGGGGGCTTTAAAGAGCAGAAGAAAAGGAGCTAGCGTTGCTAACTAGACATACTCAGTGGCAACCTCCTCTGACTGCCATAAAGGCAGCCATTAGAAGGGGTCTGAAAACTGTCACAGCATCCATGCACAGTAGAGGAAGAGACAAGTATAGCCCCAGCCAGGATACCTGTTCCTTCATATTCTGTTTCTGATTCAATTGCTACATAGCTGTACTGCCCTGAGTTGGGTAATTAACCTTTTTGTACAGCACCAAGGAATGCTGATCCCTAGGTCTCACTTATGGGGACACCAACCCTGTAGGAGTAGCCCCTCCCCCCAATCCTAGAGCCCTTCCCAGAGACCATCCTGACTGTTTGACTCCCAATTTCCAGAGTGGTTTTCAACGGCTCAGCAGAGTTCTTTTTGTTTTTTTAGTGGAATCCGGGATTGAACTCAGGCCCTTGTGCTTGCCAGGGAGGCACTTATTCCACTGAGCCATCTCCCTGGCCCCTAGCAGAGTTCTTCTTGATTACAGGCTTTAAAGACTATTTCTTCATTCAAAAGCATAGTTTTCATCTGTTCATTCTAGTTCTGGGGATCAAATCCAGGCCCTTGTACATGTGAGGCAAACACTCTGCCACTGAACTACATGTACCTAAGCCCTGAAAAGTACTCACAGATTTTCTAAGTGAGTCTCAGTATTCCAACTGAAGCTCAGAAACACAGGCAGAGCTGCTTTGCATTTCCTAGTGGGGCTCAGCTGGCCTCTACTCAGAAACTGATTCCCTCAAGAGTGCTAGTACCAGTTCAGAGCTATGATCTCTCACGGCTGAGGTCCTTTTTGCCAGAGGCTGGAACCTTGTGGTTCCCACAACCCAGGCAGAGGTCAATGGGACACAGGGGAAGGACTGTTATCACCTCTGGCTGTGAGGGTTTCCCTGTGTTACTTGGAACTTCTTAGTACCAGGGCTTTGTGGTCCAGGGTGGGGCTTTTTTGTCCTCTTCTTGGGAGCAGGGGTGGTAATGGGAAGATACTAGTCTGCTTTTGGAACTGGCAAGGGTCCCATTAGCTAGCTACATGGCTGGGGTGTAAGTTGATAGAGCACTTGCTTAGTGTTTGTAAGGCCCTGGGTTCCGTCCCCAGTAGTGCAAAAATATAGAACTAGTACCCCTTCTTCTGCGTGGATGGAACCCTGGGCCCAGGCTTAGGGCTTTGGCTAGTGGAGCTCAGGCTATGTTTCAGTAGTGACATGGTGACCCTGGCATCTTGAACAGTGCACAACCTATACAGCTACTCATGGCTGTCTCATTAGAACAAGGGCCTTGCAACTACTAGCCCTTTGTGTCTCAGCTGATGGGCCAACATGATTTAGTAAGTCCCAATTTTAACGTCATATTCCAAATGAACCCTCTTCCCTGTTCTTCTCCTGCTCCTGTGGTGGTACGATAGGCCCATAGCAGTGTCCACTCCATGCTGACTTTGTGTAGCTGTTGAAGGCTTGGCCTGTCAAAGGACTTTGCTGCCTGGAGCGCCTGTTATCATGGTGGACTCTGAGGCTGCCCCAGTGTGGCACCTCCAGCCACAACTCACATGCTTTCCTTACTTTTGAGTTTGGAGAGACTTTGACCTGAGACCATGTTTTATTCTCTAGGACAGTGGTGATGAACATGTGTGCCACAGCATGCTCTCTGTAGCATTGAAAGCTCTAAAAGTTACTGTCATTGCTCTAGGACATGGCCACGGGTATCTTTAGACCTGGTGGTGGGAGCGAGGGTATAATTCCCTGGGTATAAAGGGAAGTAGAAAGGTTTGAGCACATTTTGGAGTGGTTTGGGAAGGAGTTTTGTGTTCATTTTTCTGAAGCAGGGTCTCACTGTGCCCAGGCGAGCCTCAGACCCTCAATTCTCCTGTCTCCGCCTCCTGAGTGCTGAGATTACATGTGTGCATCCCATACCAGTCTGGTTCTTACAGGATGAACATCTAAGTTTTCCCAATGAGAGGGCACACAAGTATACATGGTCAGCCCTTTTTCTTTTGCACAGAAGGGAGAGCGCCTACAGGGAGGCATAGGGCTGGGTGTGCTTTGGACAAGCCTCCTCTGTAATAACCAACAGCAGTGCCCTGCTTTGTAATTTACAACGGGCTTCCACCCACACCCACGATGGGCCCCATCAGCAAGGCTTGGAGATGGCAAAGACATTGGTAGCAAGACGAGCCAACAAATAGGGTCTGCCCAGTACTACAGAGCTGATTAGTGACAGAGCAGAGAACAAGGTGCCCCGCCAGTCTCTGTGCAGCCCTCTGCTTGCTGTCCTGCAAGTGGTTGCCATGGGAAGCTGTGGGGATCACACGCATATGCCTTGGAGACCTTTAAGACCTGGGAAGCAGTCAGACTGACTGTGCCACCTCCACCCTGTGTGGGGGGGGGTCCTGGTGAGTGTGGCTGAGGCAACCCTCTTTGCTCTTTCCAGGCATCTCTCTAGTGTACTGGCAGTTTATACGGCAGAGATCTGGGTTCCCCATTCCAAATCAAACTGTCAGTCTTGTCTCCTTTTCCTGTTTTGTTTTATTTTGTTTTAGTCACATGTGGCAAGGTTAAGATCATCAGAGCACAGTTGGACGTTTGTACATGTCTTAGAGGAAGGAGTTGTGGCCAGACTGTGTGCTCTGGATGGAGCTCTAGGACACTGCCCGATACGGTGGCTCAAGCTTTCCTTACCAGCCTGTGGGGCCCCTACCACGTCTACCTGGGACTCCTGGAAGGTCATGTTTGCTGCAGGCCCCAGCTTGTTGTGTGCTGCCTGCCGCATTCCAGGCCCTGCCGCCTGCTGGGAGTTGCACGTTGGCCTTGCCATACTGCAGACCTGGAGACCGTGTAGGTGGTGACAGACTCAGCCTGCAAGGCTTATAGCTGGCACTTCTGGTCCTGGGTGACTTTGGAGACCCCAGAAGTGTTGGGCCTCCACTTCTGACATCTAGGAGCAGCAGGTTGTGTAGTGCCATTGACCTCCCTGGAATTCTGCAGTACTTTTCTTTGGTTCTAAAGTTCTCAGATGCTATATGAACCTATTTCCTGTTTCCTGTTTTGGAGGGATGCAAAGCAAAGTGTCCAGGAGAGGTCTGACTCCATCGTAGTTCATAGACGAAAAACACAAAATAGAGCTGTTTCCCAATGGGTCCTTCCAAGATGATGGACTAGCATATTAGAGACCCAAAGTTCCCTTCCACCCACCTGAAAAAAAAAAAAAAAAAAAAAAAATGGAACACAAACAAAAGCTGTGGTCCTAGGAGAAAAAATAAGGTCATGCGGTTAGTCTTGTAACCCCTCTGCAGTGAGCAAATTATTTAACCAGTTGATTTAATTTAGGAGAGTAAACTGATTGTTAAACTGATCAAGTAAAAATAAAAAGCCCAACTCAGCAGTTTTCTTGGTTCTGTGATCTGGGCTCCTCCTCCACCGCAGGGGGCTGGGATGAGGTGGGGGGCACTGGAGGAGGGTTTCTCCCTCTGTCTCATCTTTCCTCCCCTTTTTGGAAACTTCTTAAAACAAAAGGCCCTGTTTAATAAACACCATACACCACCCTATTTTGTGCTTTGTCCCAATTTGTTGGAGGGGGGGGGCTTTGCCCCTTTATTTCTGTGCAAGAGGCTGAGTGCTATTGCCATGCTTCCTCTTCCCCTCTTTACCTTTGTCTGGAGGCTCTTTGAAGATGGTTTGCTGCTGAGCTGGCCTGCTCTTTCTGTTTCCAGGCTGCAGTCTTAGGCAGATCTCTGCTTGGCCCTTCTTCCCATGGGACTTGATCCTATGGGTCCCTCATGGCTGCCGCTGGTGACCCAGAAAGGGGGGCCAGAGTGTGAGGGCCCACCCTGGATTGGTGACACCCCTGTCTCCCTCCCCTGGCTGGGATCAAAGCTGCCTCAGGGAGCAGGGAAATACCTCTTGCAATAGCCCCACCAGTGAGTAAACAGCCAGGGCTCTTTGCAGCTTTTGAAGCATGGTGCTTGAGGCCCGGAGGAATGCAGAACATTTCATTTTAGGGGTGGACTTGGGTTTCCACTGCTTTCGGTATTTGCAAATTTGAAACAAATGCCCTCATTTAGCAGCAGGCAAGCTGGGCAGTAAACGGGGCTGTTTCAGGGCATTTATGGCAGTCACAGGTATTTGTGGAGAGGGACCCCAGCAGGTTGGGGGAGAGATGGAGGTTTATGGGTCAGTGGGTTGTGCAAAGACCCTGGCCAGGTCTCTAGTAGAGGGTTGTTGTTAGGTGAGCTTTGTCATAAAAAGCTTTGCTGCCCTCCTGCCCCCCAGGAAGCACCTCCTCTGGCAGACAAAGGGGCTGGGGATGGTGTTTATCCCTGGGGGCTGAAGCTTAGGGCCCAGGCTCTCTGGGCTCCGCTGCCAAAGTATCAGGTTTCCTATGAACTCTTCCTTCTCCCACTCCCTGAACTTGAAAGGCTCATTAAATGTGCTTTATATATAACAAGCTGGCTTAGTCGCCTTCACTACTAGCCAGTTTTGCCGGAAAGGAGCTAGGGAAACCTGTTTTCCTATTGTTGTTTCTGGAAGTAGGATCTGTGGAGGTGCAACTGAAAAAAAGACCCCGATTTTAGGAACGACCAAGGAAGTATTTGGGACTGCTTAATCAAGGAGGGACTATCCCAGGCCTGCTGTTCTCCTTTCATTGTACCCAGCTGTCAGCGAAGTTTTGCAGTGTTCCTGGAGAACAGGGTTCTGGCCCCGTTCCCTTAATTCCTGAGCTCCCCTGCCCTCCCGTTCCCTTTCTCCTTCCCCTTCTTCCTTTTTCCCTTCCCTTCTATCTTCCCTCCCCCCTTCCCTCCCTCCCCCCTTGCTTCCCTTCTTTCCTTCTTTTCTCTTATTTTTCAGTACTATATTATGGATTGAGCCCAGAAACTTTACAGTGAGATACAGACCCAGCCATTCCTAAAACTTGTTTTATGAGAAGGATTTCATTGAGTTGCCCAAACTGGGCTCAGATTTGCAGCCCCCCTGCCTCAGCCTCCCAAGGTGCTGGATTACAGTAGAAACCAGCACGGCCAACTGCCATTGTCCTGTTTTGTAAAAGGAAATAATAACAGTCCCATTAAGACTGTTACTATTATATTTCTTTTAAGAATTGAGAGTTGGTACTGTATTTAATTTTAAGTGCTTCTTTTCTCACTTTCACATCTTTCAAGTTGGGATATAGCTTATAATCAGTTATATAGCGTTGTGTCTTTGTTTAACCTGCGCTGTTTTTAGTACATGTAAAGGTACATCTTGAATTTAGCAGTACCTTCAAAGCTATGTAGATAGAGAGAACTTGGTGTGTGACACAGAATGCCCAATAAAAGACAGTTGTAACTGGGATGAGGGTGATTCACCCACAGGCCTGTTTAGGCTTCCCGTCCTCCTAAGAGTCAAAAGAAGCTGTTTTCCTTTCAGGCTGGCACATAAATAACAAATGATGCTGAAGGCATAAAGCATTATACTAAGAAGTATGCATGGGGAGTGGGGAAAACTTTAAGTCATGAGAAGCAAGAAATACTTAGCAGAGATGGCTATTCCTCAAAGGGCAAAGCTTCTGTTAGAAAAGAATAAAATAACATTCCACAGCATAGTCTATACTTAGAGAGACCAACGTGTTCCAGGGAGACCAGAGATTCACGCCATTCGTGGATTGCATGTTGTGTAGGTGAATCAGGACCCAACAAGAAAAGAGTAATTGACAAGACAGGGTATGGAGAAGGCCACAGAGAGTAACTATCCCATTGCAAATTGGGTAACAATCTTGCGGATCTGAGGGGCTGGCAGGTGGGGGAGGGAGGGAGACAAAATGGTTATGTGGAATTCATCCTGTCTTTGTGGAGATGGCCAAGGCCCTTCATTCTGTTGTGTGCCAGTACAGTATTTTTTTTATTTATTTATTTATTTTTTTTTGTGGAACCGGGGATTGAACTCAGGCTATAGGTCCTCTGAGGTTCTGAGTTTAACCCTGGGCCTGCTTTTGATCTGTCATCAGTGATTCCTCCTTTATCTCTGTGGCTGGGAAAGGCACAAGAGGACTCTGGGTCTCCTGCTAGCCTGCAGCTGTCCCTGTGGGTGAAGGTGGTGGCAGCTGAATTACTAGGGGCCTATTCTGGACCAGGCGGAGGTCTTGTCACCCTGGGGAAGTGTTCCGCAGGCTGACCAGGCAACACATTGACCTGAGCTCCCACTTGGAAGTAATTTAGTTAAAAGTTGCTCTTAGACTCCTGACAAATTGTTTTTGGTTTTGCTGCCAAAGAGAACTTTGTTGAGTGAGTTACTGGACTGCTGGGCATCAGGTGCAATTAGGATTTTAGGGGTTGTCTGTCACAGTGAAGTGCCCTTGAGTCCCAGGTGTGTGGTGACCAGAAGGACAAGGATCTTTGAGGTGCCTGGGACCTACCCTTTTCTTAGATCAAAGCAATATCTTTTGTTTTTCTGCTTATACTCCTCTGCCCTGGAGCCAGAGTAGTAAAAGACTATTGAGTTGTAAGGGTCACACCTGGTTGCTGGGTGGGGGCGGATTGGGGGGGTCTCCGCTCCTGCTGGGGGCTTCCTGCCCTGCCTGCTGGAGACTGCTTTCCTCACTAGCATAGGCACCCTGAGGTCCCAGAGGGCTCTGCCTGAGTTAGGCTGTAAGTTGGGGAAACCAGCCACACAGAGCCGGATTTCACTCCAGGCTAAATGTTTTGTTGCTGGATTATTTGCATTCATTAAAAGTAGTGAAGGGTGAGTGATACTTAAGGCCAGTCTGCAGGCCACTGCCTTAGAACCTCATTAAGAATTCTTGAGGCTGAGGAGAGGATGGGCGCCACTTATTCAAGCTTACTTAACTTTTGACTGTTTTGGGCAGAGGCCAGCTACTAAAATATGAAAAATGTTTGCCCAACAGCCCCCAGAGCTTGGCCAGACTGCCCTGGCCAAAGAAAACACATACTTACAATTCGTGATTTAGCCTCCTCCCGCGCATAGCCGACTGTGTTGTTTCCTCTCCTGGGACCTTGCTGAGTTGGGGCACAGTAAGTGGGGGGCAGGAAGGCTCTTGAACTTTTTAAGGGGAAGCCAGGCCTAGAGCAAGTGCTATTCACAGTACCCCCTTCCCTAGTTTATTTCATCCCGTTCCTGATGGTAGGTGTCTGGAGGCCTGTTCTGAGGATTTCCTGTTCTACACAACACAGCACAGACCTCCTCTGCAGGCCTTTGGCCCATGTTTGTGTATCTATATAGGACAAATTCCTGGAAATCAAATTGCTCTGTTAAAAGATGCAGTCTTTTAAAAACGGTATACAAGTTTTTAGGTGTATGTTATTTTTGTGGGAAAGGAGTGTATAGCTTTCATTATATTCTTTTTTTTTTTTTTTTTTTTTTTGGCGGAACTGGGGATTGAACTCAGGCCCTTGCATTTGCCAGGGAAGCACTTATTCCACTGAGCCATTTCCCTGGCTCTTTCATCATATTCTTGCTAGGTCTTTAATTAAGTTCCTGAATCGCTGCTGCAGTGGGCTGGGAAAATCACACGGGATAAAGTGTGAAAACAAGTAAATGTGGTTCAAATGTTTGGTGTTGCTAGCATGGCCAGAAGATTTATCATCCAAACATCCCCACTCCCTGCTGGGACAATCAGGCTGGTTCTAGGTAGCTCTCAGAGCCCACCCTCAAAAATTTCAAAAAGAAGCCAGGCATGGTGGTTCATGTCTGTAATCCCAGCAATGAGGAGGCTGAGGCAGGAGGATCATCCCAAGTCCAAGACTACCTGGACTACAGAGGGAGCTCAAGACCAGCCTGAACTGCATCGCAAGACCCTGTCTAAAACAGACCAGGCCAGGGAGATAGCTCAGTAGGATAAGTGCTTCCCTGGCAAGCACAAGGGCCTGAGTTCAATCCCTGGTTCCACCAAAAAAAAAAAAGTAAAACAGACCAAAAAAATGTCAAGAAGATGTGCAATTCCCCAAAATCAGATGGGAAGTCAGCATGTGAAAAGGAAGGTGACCAAGAAAGGTAAAGAAATGCAAAGGAAGTGGTGGAGATCAGGAATGAAAGCAGCTTTAATAGTTAAGCTCCCAGGGTTGTTTCTAAAGCAGAACCAGAGCCGGGCGTGGTGGCGCACGCCTGTAATCCCAGCACTCGGGAGGCTGAGGCAGGAGGATTGTTGTGAGTTCGAGACCAGCCTGAGCTACAAAATGAGCTTAAGGACAGCCTGAACTGCATAGTGAGACCCTGTCTCAAAAAGACAAAAAAAAAAAAAAAAAAAGCAGAACCAGCACTGCTGTTAGGCTACTTTATGTCATGCTGTTGAGGAACTTCTATTAAAAATGATGAAAAAGTGTGAGCTGGGCCTAATGACACACTCCTGTATCCCTCATGCTTAGGCTGAGGCAGGATTGCAAATTTGAGTGCCCCCCCCAACTTAACTTAGCAAGACTCTCAAGGTAAAAAGAGGTTCCTGGGGCTAGGGAGATAGCTTGGCAGTCTAAGCACCTGCCTGGCAAACGCAAGGACCTAGGTTCGATCCCCAGTACTACATGTTGTACCGGCCTGAAACCGGGCATGGTGATGTACACCCGTAATTCCAGAACTGAAGAGGCTGAGACAGGAAAATTCCCAGCAAGTCAAGCTACATAGTGAGACCCTGTATCAAATGAGTAATTAAAAAGAGCAGGATTCCCATTACCAAAAACAAACAAAAAATAAAGGGGACTGTGGATGTAGGTTAGGTGGTAGAGAGCCCCACCAGGTTCAATGCCCAGTACCATCAAAAAGAAAATAATAAAAGATTGAAAGGTAGTTTAAAAATTACATCCCTAAATGCTACCAGAAAGTAAAATTTTGAACTATGTTGAGGAAATAGAGCCTGTAATGCTTTATAGGTTGTCACAGAGCCAAGGAACAGATGGATGGCATCCTGTGTGTATCCCAAAGTTGATATAACCTTGCTCCCAAATGCTGGCTGCCAGTGCAGGAAAGAAAACCACACACTTAGCAATGTGGATGTAAAAGTCTGATATAAAATCCTGCAGGGCTGGGGTGCAGTTCAGCAGAAGAGCGATTGTGTAGTGCACATGAGGCCCTGGGGTCTATCCCCAGCATTGCAAAGAAAAGGAAGTGTAAAATAATCGCAAATTAAGTTGACTGCTGCATGAAAGGCTGTACTATAAACAAGAAAAAAGAAAAGAAATGGGAATATGTATTCATTATTATCAAAGACAACCCCCCCAAAAAAAGAACATGTACATACACATAAACCACCATAACGGAAATTGTTTTGAAGGGTTCAGTAAATATCATCCCTTTGCTTCAGAGTCTGAAACCCAGTTGAGATGGAAGCAGGGAGGAGAAGGATATATAGGCAGCCTAGGGACTAGACAGATGGAGAGCTCATGTCCCTGCCAGCACGCACATACTTCCTTCTTCCTTCCCTCCCTCCCTTCTCTATCCCTCACCCTCTCTTTTTCTTTTTGTTTTGTGACAGGGTTTGAATGTGTAGGTTGTTCAAGCTGGATTTGAACTCACTGTGTAGCACAGGCTGGCCTTGAACACTCAGCAATCCTCCTGCCTCAGCCTCTTGAGTGCTGGGCTTATAGGTGTGCATCATGGTGCCTGGCTACAGCGAGTGAGATCATAAGCAGGGATTGAGGTGAATGAGCTAGAACCATGTGAAGAAGTATAGAAAAACTCACCAACAACAAATTGCTGAAAATCGAGTGTTATGGGTTGAATTGGGTCTCCCAAAATATTTTGAAATCCTAAATCCTGGTAGTTAGGAATTTGTTTGGAATTAGGGTCTTTGCCAATCTGATCAGGTTACAATGAGGTCATTGAGGTTATGTGACTGATGGATTTGACTGGTGGCTCTCACAAAGAGGAAAGGAGCTAGGGAGCTAGAGACCAATACACTGGAGGGGAGGTGGCTGTGTGACAGAAGAGATAGACTTTGGAGCCCAGTGGTTGTGAGCTGCCTGTCCCCCTCCCCTGGAGGCCTGGCAGGAGCCCACACCACTTGACACCTTGATTATGCGCTTTAGGTCCAAGGGGTCATTCCTTGCTTTAACTCCTGGTTGTGGTGATTGACTAGATGGGCAAACCCAGGGTCCTCCAGGTGCAACTGTTGCTCTCTGTGACAGCCAGCTTCTTCCATTCTTTTGTGTGTGTGTTGGGGTGGGTATTTGTTTTTTAAATTTTCTGGCAGTGGGGATTGAATTCAGAGCCTTCACTGAGCTACATCCCCAACGCCTTTTATTTTCAAATTTTCTCTCAGTCTTGTTCTGTAGTCCATTTCCTACCTCTGTAACCTTCTCCTTGAAACCAGGATTCAGGCTGCTGAAGGCCCCCTGAGCATAGCTTGCATTACAGCGCCTTTGTCCCAAACCAGTACCTGGCAGCATCTTGCTGTCCCGCTCTCTTGTCCTTTTTTTTTTTGGCGGTACTGGGGATTGAACTCAGGACCTTGAACTTGTCAGGCAAGCGCTTATTCTACGGAGCCATCTTCCCAGCCCTCTCTTGTCCTTTAAACTTTGAGCCTCCTGAGCTCCATGGCGTCCCCTGACTGTGTCCCATCCCACACTTCCAGCTTGGTCTTTTTTCCTCTGTACATCTTGTGACTAAAAGTCCTCCTGGGATTCTCCTCTGACTCTTGGCCCTCTACTGTGACGTAGAAGCTTTCCCGCCCACCACCACCATCACACCCAGCGGCAGTGCAGCATAGGCTGGTGACTATCAACAGCCTGGGATCCGACACTGGTGTTTGTCACACACTAGCTGTGTGACCTTGAGCAGGAGGCTTTACTTCTCTGGGCTCCTTTTCTTGGGAGGCAGATAGGGATCGCAGAGCCTGCCCAAGGGGGTGGGTATGAGTTTTAACAAGATAATACAGCTAAAGCACTTGGAGCAGCACTGGGCATACAGTAAGTATGGGTCAGTAAGTGTTAGCTATTACTGTAATTATGTGTTTACTTGTCTGCCTCCCCTTCTAGACTGAGACACTCAAAGGCAGTAATTGTGTGTTTTTCCTGCTTCCATCCCCAGTGTTTTAGGGGAGAACTTGGCACATGGCAGATTCTAAATAAATGTGTGCTGAATTAATAACGATAATTAATGTAATTGCCAACCAAGAACCCATCTTGGGCTTTGACCCTGCACCTATTCCACATCACAGAGGAATAATGTGGCCAAATTATCCGGCTCTGTTAAACTCTGCACATCAGCTGCTGTTTTCTTTCTTTTTTTTTCTTTTGTCTTTTTAAGACAGGGTCTCACTATACAGTTCAGGCTGGCCTTAAGCTCACTTTGTAGCTCAGGCTGGTCTCGAACTCACAACAATCCTCCTGCCTCAGCCTCCCGAGTGCTGGGATTACAGACATGCGCCACCATGCCTGGCCAGCTGCTGTTTTCTGAGCTCCTCCTGTGGTCGGGTACATGAAGCATGAGAGATCAGTGCTGTCCCCAGTGAGCTCAGGATCTGGTGATTGAGGCCAGCTTGTGAGACTGGGAAACATAAAGAAGCTATACTAGGGTTTCTGTTTTGTTTTGTTTTGTTTTTGGTGGTACCAGGGATTGAAACCAGGGGACTTCACACTGAACTACCAAGTCCTTTCAAATTTTTTAAAATTTTGAGACAGGGTCATGTTAAGTCTTAAATTGCTTAGGCTGGGCTCAAACTTGAGATTGTCCTGCCTCAGCTTCCCTTCCAGTTTGCTAGGATCACACATGTGTGCAACCACACCTGGTTTATATCACATTTTTATTTTTTACTTTTTGGCAGAACTGAGGATTGAACTCAGACCCTTGCGCTTGCCAGGGAAGCATTTATTCTACTGAGCCATTTCCCCGGCCCCTGTATCATATTTTTAGTAACTACTATGGGAGCCAAAGGAGATTGAGAGAATGCATGTTCACGTTTTGTCTCAGTTGGAGACACATTCTCCTTTTCCTTCACTGTTTTACAGATCATTCTAAAAAGCTTATACTTTTTCATCATGAAAGTGAGATGTGGAGGATCCATCAGGTTCAGATCCCATTATTTTCCCTTCCTGTGCACTTCTTCCATGGACGCATAACATCTGGTTGTCTCCCTGGAACTAGCAGCCATCAATAATCAATGCCAGGCCCACCATTTTATCAGAAAATTTTAGGTAATGATATTCTGTTTATCAGCTGGAAATTTCTTTCTTTCTTTCTTTCTTTTTTTTTGGTGGAACCGGGGATTGAACTCAGGCCCTTGAGCTTGCCAGGCAAGTGCTTATTCCACTGAGCCATCTCCCCAGCCCCCATCACCTGGAAATTTCTAACAAAGACAAACCTACCTGCATTAACTGTTTCACCAGCCCGACATGGAGCTGAAGAAACAGGAAGTTAGGTGAGTCTTTGCCAGTTTCCAAAATAATGTGGATATTTTCTAGTATCTTTCAAAGGGGACCAGTAAGAGGCTTTTTGTTTTTTGTTTTTAAATGTATTCATCAGCCGGGCGTGGTGGCGCATGCTTGTAATCCCAGCACTCTGGAGGCTGAGGCAGGAGGATTGTTGTGAGTTCGAGACCAGCCTGAGCTACAAAGTGAGCTTAAAGCCAGCCTGAACTGCATAGCGAGACCCTGTCTCAAAAAGACAAAAAAAAAAAAAAAAGTATTCATTTATTTATTGGATACAGGTTCCCACTGTGCAGTGCAGACTCATAATGATCCTCCTGTCTCAGCCTCCCTAGTGCTGTGATAACAGGCGTGCACCACCATGCCTGGTTTTGGGCCTGTCATGCAGTGCCCAAGGTTCCACGGCCTTGGGCATAACCCACAGTTCTGGGGATCAAACTCAGGTCCTTGCTCTTGCAAGGCAGGCACTTAGGTTGCTGATCTATCTTCCCCAACCCTGGCTTTGGGTTTTTTGTTTGTTTGTATGTACTTTATTATTTCCCAAATGTCAACATGAACTCCTGGATTTGTGTTTTTGAGTTGGGATCTCACTATGTGACCCAGGCCAACCTGAAATTCCTGGGCTCAAGAGATCATCTTGTCTCAGCCTCCTAAGTGGTTGTGACCACAGGCTTAGAGAACTCATGCATATTAAAAGTATTTGAGGTACAGGCAGCTCTTACCATTATAGATGCTGAAATGATTCTGCCTTGGGAGCTTCTTGCAGCTGGCCCTGAACCTTTTGATGAGGCCCTGCTGGTATTTGCTCGTGTCCCTGTCTCATTTCCTACCACAATTCTGGAGTCAGCCCTTTCCCCAAGGGTAAGGAGCACAGCATTTTTAGGATGTGATTACCAAATCACTTTCCAGAAGGGAATTACTATAATTTGCACTCCTTCTGGCAAAGTCAGGGCTGTGTTCTCCGTATCCTACACCAGTGTTGTTATTTTAAAAATCTTGGTCTTCATTTGATGGATAGAATAACTCATTCTTATTCACAATCTTAGATTAATACTGCTCAGAATGTTTTCTTGTATGTATTAATCATTTATATTTGCTTTGATCACATTTCTGTTAGCACTTTAGCACTTTTCTTGTTCAGTCTTGCTGTGTAGTTCAGGCTTACCTCGGATTCTCCGTGATCCTCTTGCCTCAGCTGCCTCAGTGCTGGAATTACAAAGCAGCATCTTCAGGGACCATGTTGCATTTCGATTCAGACAAGGCCTCATCCCTCCCTTGAGAGCACAATGAATGGAGGCTTCACCTAGATGTCTCAGCAGCTGTGCCCCTCCAGTTGCACCTCTGGCATTTGGGGGCTCTGCCTAGCTCCACGTGCAGCAGCTGAGTTCCAAAAGCAGCAGGTCTGAAGTGCCAGGGGTTCATGAAAACCGGGTGGAAATTGCCCACTGCTGTCATTTCCCCCCCTGGCTCCAGCTGATTTAGATGTGAGGAAGTGTAACCGGGTAGCGCATTTATTCTAGTGAATAATGGATGAGCCAGGGAAGGTGCTGTACTTGTCCTGGTGAATTATTTACCAGGAGCCTCCAATTTGAGAACTGTGTGTGCAAATGGTCTTATCAGGCTCTGTGGAGCCCTCTCTGGCCCCTTCTGTCCCCTCTGCTTTCCCAGTATCCTACTTGTGGACAAGCTGCATTCTTCTGTGTCTGCTTTCACTCTCAAGACTCCTGTACCCTGTGCCTGTAGCTGGGCCTGCCCGAATCTGGAGTCCTCTTTGGTTGGGCAGAGGGTCTGGGGAATCCTGAAGGAGACCCAGGACAGAACCGCCAGGAGCAGCTGGGGTCAGTGTGTGGCTCGGGAGCCCCATGTGTATGTGTGCATGCATGCGTGCATGTGTGCGTGTGTGTCTGTGTGCACAGGTACTCTGCCTTGTCCTCTCCTTTCTGTGACTGTTTTGGACTCAGTTTGTCTCTGAGTCTTCATTTTGTGCTGAGGACTGAACCTAAGGCTTTCACATTTGACTGTGCTACACCCCAGCCCATTCATTCATTCATTCATTCATTCATTCATTCATTCATTTATTTATTGTGGAACCTGGAATTGAACTCAGGCCCTTGCACTCATCCAGGCTGGGCTTAAGCTTGAGATCCTGCCTGAGCCTCCTAGAATGTTGAGGCTGTGTGTGCCACCATGTGCAGCACCTATGTCTTTTTGACTTGTTGGTTTCATCTCCTTGTCCCAGGCTTTCATCTGTTTCTCTTCATCTGTCTCTGGCTATCTCTCATTCATTACCCCTGTCCTCCGTCTCTTCTCTGTCTCTGTATTGTGACTTTGTAGGTCTGTAAGTGGCATCTTCTGAGAGGGAAGAACAGCCAATTCCAGAACTCCATGAAGCTGGATTTTGTGCCTTTTAGGCCTTACCTTAAAGATGAACAGAGTGGGAGTGAAGTAAAACTCTGGGTCTTTGTCTTGTCTTTGGCTGTTGAGACCCTGAATTGCTTCAGCCACCCAGGAGGGGAGTGCTTTCCTCTCTGCTTGTCCTGTATGGCGTCTGCCCTCAGGGTCTGTGGGACCCAGGCTGGGAACATCTGGTGATGAGTGCAAGTTTTTGTGCTTTTAAAAATAACTCATAAGATGTTTCTGTTCTGTTCACCAGTTTGCTTTTACTTTTTTAAATCCGTTATTGATTTGGAGGTTGAAGCACTCATTTGCTATCTTTAGCCAGAGTACATTTTCTAAGCAGCCAGCTTTTTTTTTTTTAAATGTGGCTTTTTTTCTTTTTCTTGCGGTGCTGAATATGAAACCGAAGGACATTTTTTGGTTAATTTTCTTTAAAGGAACAAATAAATCATTAGTCATACACTTAAAGGATTGAAAGAATACAATTAGTCTGTGCCTTTTTAGAAAGTTTATGTTGTAAGCAGTAAAATTTTTCTTTTATTTTTTGATTTTGAGATGGGGTCTTGTTCTGCAATTTAGGCCAGCATTAAACTCACTCTGTAGCCCAGGCTGGCCTTGAATTCAAAGCAGTCCTCCTGCCTCAGCCTCTCAAGTGCTGGAATTACCAGTGTGTGCCACCGTGCCTGACTAAAATGGGTTTTATAAGGCATCTGGAAAGTACCTGGGAGGATGGAATGGTTTGGCTGGTTGAAGACTGGCTGGCACTCTGTCCCCTGTCCCCTGGCAATGGCCCTTGTCCTGTCTTTTTATTTATTTATTTATTTAGCGGAACCAGGGATTGAACTCAGGCTGTTGTGCTTGTTCTACTGAGCTATCTCCCCGGCCCCCTCCCTGTCTTTTAAAAAAATGTATTTAGTACAGGTTCTACAGGGTCTCACTACATAGATTGGACTTGCAGTAACTCTCCTGTGTTCAGCCTCCCAAACTCTGGGATTGCAGGCGTGCACCACCACGCCTTTTCTCATCCTCTCAGCACACCCTGAGAGTGGGGCCGGCACTGCATGCTAGGGATTGAACCCCATGCTGTGCTCTGCTTAAGTAGGCACTTTAGTACACTGAGCTATCTGGCTGGCCTGCTCCGTCTCTTGGAAACCTTTCTTAGCCAGGTTTGGTGGTGCATATATGTAATCTCAGCATCTGGGAGGCTGAGGCAGCAGAACCACCATGAGTTGAGGGCCCCATCCCGCCCCCATTCCCTGTCACCCCTGGCTACAGAGCAGGACCCTGTTTCCCAAAAACATAGACTCCTTGATAAGAGGGTGGCTTCAGGAGCAGCTGCTGTCCAGACAGGTGGGGCCTCTGCCCTGCACAAGAGGCCAGGGAAGGGGCCTCTGGGGTGGCATGGACTCTGCCGGGCGGGGGAGCTGCCAGCCTGCTGCACACATGCTAGACATGGCTGTGTGTCCCAGACTATGTGGCAATGCAGCTGCTGCCACAGTCTCTTGAGTGCCTCGTGCTTCCAGCATCATGACATTGCTGAGTGATTTCCTCACGTTTCCTGCTTGCAGCTTACGGGATGTGGTTTGCAGAGCACTTCTAAATATGAAAACATGCAACTGACTGTCCCTTTGAAGCCTGCTGAGGTCCAGCCTCAAGTGACTTTGGGTTTGGAGGGAGGAGAGGAACAGGAGAAGCTGTGTGTATGCACACACATGCGTCCAGGCTCAGAGATTCCTGCCCTGGGGAACAGGCTGGATTCCAAACTCTGCACAGCTCTGGCCAGTCGCTTACTTGTTTAAAAAGGAATTTTAGGGGCTGGGGAGATGGCTCAGTGGAAT
>PVKA01006573.1:0-10000 GCA_004027165.1 Ctenomys sociabilis | reverse complement strand
GCATCTATGGAAAGCAGAAGCAGGGAGCTCTGGTACAGGTATGTGGCAGAGGCAGGTCTCTGCCTGCTTGTCCCAGGCTCCAGTTTTTCACACTTTACAGATCATGTCACTGCTGGGAGAGGCAGTGATTGGGTGGGTCACCCTCCTTCCTGGTGGGCGTGTCAGGACCAAGTCCCTGAGTTTCTGTGCCAAATCCTTCCTCCTGAAATTCCTTCTGCTTCCATTTGGCTGGGTTCTCTTGTGTTGCTGCTCCCTTGCAGTCACCACAGTCCTCAGAGGCTACTCAGGTGGACCCTTTACCAAATGCCACCCTCCCAGCCTGAGAGAGGACAGGTTTCGGGCCGGGTGATGTGGCCCCTTGCCAGGTAGCACCTTAGGATACCACTACAGCTGGCGTTAACTCTGCTGAGCTTGGCTGCCACATGGTGCCGGACACAAGGCACTCTTCCTGTCTCCTTGACAGGGCCTCCCAGACAGGTGTGAGGCAGGGTTAGGCTGAGGTGGGAGAGCTGGCTGCTCCTGTGTTTCTGCCCCAGTCCACAGTGAGCTGTTCTCTAACCTGTTGTCTAACCTGGTCACAAGAATCTCTCCAAATAATGATGATTCCATCCCAGGACTGGAAAACTCAACAGAGTCCCCTCTGGGATGGCAGTGAACTGGGGACTGCTCCTAGACAGAGGGGAATGGGATTTTGTGTCCTGCTTCTCATGGAGCTTGGAGTTTGCCTGGACTTTCTTGGAGTTTGCCTTGTTTCTGGGCCCATCCTCATGTAGCTGGGTTGCTGGCTGGCTGGCAATAAAGGCATACGCAGGAGATTGTGACTCCACTACACTAGTGCACTGGGAGCCAACTGTGCCTGGTGGTATTCCCATGCAACCGGGATGAATGGATTCCTTGCAAATTGTCTGTGACTGTGGGGTGCACCTCTCTAGCAGGGCCTAAGAGTGATGCAGAGTGTGCCAACCACAGCCCTTGAGGTCAGGGTCCTGAGGAGTGGGCAGCTGCTCAGAATCCAGGGGGGAGTCTTGGGCCTCTTGGGATGCCCATAAGTTTCCAGCTGGAGGATTAATAGGAGCCACTTTGGCCTGAAGTTTAGGATGCCTCTTATGGGTACCCTTAGAGGAGCAACAGTGAATCTTTGGCATATCTTGCTGTGGAGGAATGAGCCATGTATTTGCAGTTGGTTGGCCTTAGGCATGGAAAAGGTCACAAGGGGTCCAAGAGGGCCTCAGTGATCACATACCACTGTGCAAGACACTGTGTTTTCTGGAGCACACTCCTCGGGGGCTTTGTAGTGGCAGGGCCAAGTCCCTTACTAACTAGGACCTGATGTCAGCCTGATCCTAAGGCATCTGTCAAAAGAATAGAATTTTTCTTTAATAAGAGGGTGACAGTTGAATGATGTGGGACTGTCCTATAATCCTAGCTTTCTGGGAGGCTAAAGCAGGAAGATCAAAACTTAGAGCCAGCTTGGATGCCTTGGTGATTTATTCATACCCTGTCTGAAAATAAAAAGGACTAGAGATGTAGCTCAGTGCAAAATCTCTGGTTTCAACACCCAGAACTCCAAAAAGAAAAGGTGTATGTGGGGGTGGTGGTTTGAATGAACTGGTCGTGTTTGGCAGGTCGTGGGGCCTTACAAGTCAGGGGGTGTCTTTCCCAGGCCAAAGGACTGACAGGTGGGAAGTTTGGTTAGGTGGGTACTTGGAGCCAAGTTAATTAGAGCTGGAATACTTAGGGAAAACTACTGCTGCTGTCCACCCCCCATGCAGTTTGGTTCACGTGTGCATGTACACACACGCTCACAGATACCTGGATAGATGCTTGCTGAGTTAGGGAGCAGGCAGGGGCTGGAGGTGCAGACAGCAGAGTCTGTGTAGGTGGTGCTGGGAGTCAGTGTTGTTGTGGCTTGAGAAGCATTCTTTTGGGGGTTTGCTGCCCCACCTCTGCCTGTCTGTCATTTCTGAGGGGCCTCTTGGGCCCCCGTGTGCTCTGTGTTATTTGTTTTTGGGGTACATGAATCCATTTAGCTTGCAGTTTGAGGAACAATTGGATATCCCAAAGTTACAGTAAAGAGCAGAGTGACGAGAGGCCACATAAAGGTCGTATCACCAGGGTGCAGCAAGAACAGGGCGGCAGTGAGCAGGGGTGAGTGTGTGGTAGTGACATGGAGAATGTGCATCAAGTCTCAAAGGGGAGAAGAGACAGCTTGAGGGCGCTGGACCCATATGTCACCAAGAAGGCCTTTCCTAGGCCACAAACGTCCTCAGGGCCAAGGGGCAGGAATGTGCCACCTTGAAACCAGTGGCACCATACAGCCTCAAAAGCCATCCTCCTCTTCCTGGGTCACTGCTGTCATATACTTTTTGTCATTGCCATTAGGCCTCCTTTTCTGGGGTCTGGTGTCTTTGCTGGAGACCCTGAGAGGCCTCTAAATCTTGGAACCCCCAAACAGCAGCTGACCCACTTCCCCTGCCAGCCATGCCCACAGCCAGACAGGACATCCTTGGCTACCTTCCAACCTCTTTTGCACACAAGGCAGTCCCCAGCTCTGCCAGGAACTTGAAGCTGGGAGGAGCCGGAGGCTGTTCCCGCTGCCTTTTGAAACATCTAAAGCAAACCCAGCCAAGCCCTAACCAGGACCTGCTGTTCTGACGTCAGGACAGAGGCCCCTGGAGGCTGGCTTTGATGTTTCCCAGCCTGTTGTGGGGGCACAAGGGGCTGTGAGTGACAGTCTGGGAACACAGCATCTCACCACAGCCCTGAGAGGCCAGGCTCAGCGAGGTGGGGGTGCTGGGGCCCTGGTGCCCCAAGTAGAGTTGCTTAGTTGCTTCTCTCCCGGCTCAGGTTTCTATGGCAGGTGGTCTGTGGTACCCGAGCCCCAGGACTGATCCCTCCACCCAGCACCTGCTGCTTCTCTCCACTCCTCCTCTGTGCTGCCCCTCCCCACCCAGGCCCAGGAGTGGTCCTGACCTTAGTGAGGGGGGAGTCTGCCTGCTTGCCTGCCTGCCTGTGTGCCTGCCTGCTTTCCTCCCTCCCTCCTTCCCTACCTTCCTTCCTTGGGATTGAACCTCTGGCTTTTTATCTTGGGAGAGGGTCTTATTAAGCTGCCCAGGCTGGGCTTGGATTTGTGACCCTCCTACTTCAGCCTCCCAGGAGGGATACAGATGTGCACAATTGAGTGGGCTCAATGGGGAGCTTTCTAATGTTCTTAGAATCTGAGTCCTTAAGCAGGGAGAGCAATCATGAGATGATTAACAGTGGTTAGTGTTTCCCGAAGGTGAACCCGGGCCAAAGCCCTTCATAGGCTTTGCTGTGTTGATGGCTCATGACACTGTCATGAGGAGGTAGAAGAGGCTGGGACACAGAGAGCCTTTGTCCCTTGACCAAGGTCAGACACACTGACTCCAACAGGAATGGAGCCCAAGCTGTCTGAACCCCAACTCTTACCCACTCCTCTGAATGGGTGAGGCTCCTTGCTGCCCACATCTTAGAGGGAGTCAGCCTCTTTGTGGTCTTAATGAACCTCCTGGGGTTCTTGGCTGAGGAGCCCACAGTTCTGGGGAGTCCCATTTACAAAGGTCTCCTGGGGCCTGGGCTGCGGTGTGTGTCATGATGAGAAGTGGCCAGCAAGGATCCTTCTTGCCAGTCCTTACCTTGGGCTGCCTGGGGTCACTTAGTTCATGTATCTGCACAGCCTTTGAAGCTGGTGGGGACAGGTGACTCCCCATGTTCAAATCTGACTCTTCCAGGGTGGCTCTGAGAGGAGCTGTGGCCTGGGCATATGTACTCTGCTGTGTACATACAGTGCCCAGCAGCGCCCAGCAGAGGCAGAGCCGTACCCTGAAGAGCATTTGGAAATATGCAGAGTATGTTTGCATTGGCAAAATGACTGGGGTGCTCAGCAGTGCCTAGGGGGCAGATTTGTTAACTTGCACGGTGGGTAGGATCACCCAGCATGGTGAACTGTCCCACCCAGAGAACCATAGTGCTCTCCAAAGAAGTAGCAGGGGCCCTTTGGGCTCTTTCCGGCTCCGCAGCTGTTGATTTGTATGGGGTGTGAGCTTTCACTTAGAGAAGTTGAGAGACGGGCTAACACGGGGCAGTCGCTTTTCTGGACCAGTCCTGGGGGTCTTGGATTTGTCTTGATGTTAACTTTATGAGATGATGGATTCTTCTAGGAAGCAAAGTCCACCCCCAGAGACTGAGAAAGTGATCTCTGGGCCAAGATGAGTCTCCTGGGGTTGAGGGAGTGATGAGGAGGTGCTGTTAGTATCTCCCTGCCCTGGCACTGTGTGGTCCACTGTCCCCAAAGGCACTGCTCTGCCTCCTGGGTGGTGGGGGTGTCTTTTGCTATATTCAAGACCTACCTACTTCAGGCTTCTACAAGGTCCCCTTGTGGGCCAGAAACAAAGCCCCATGTGTTTCTCCTGCTGCCACTGTGATCATGCCACCCACCTGCCCAGCCCTGCCCTCTACCTCCCCAGCCATCTGCAGCTCAGTGCTGGTTTCTTGCTTTCTTTGTCCTCATTTATCCAGTTCTACCACTGGTTATAGGGTCTCCATCCATGTTTGTCCCCAGGCTGTGGCCAGAACTGAATGGCTGCAGCTAGATTTTCAGGAGGCATCTTTGGGGATAATTCAGTTGGCTAGAGCATACCAGCTTCTGCAGGTTGGGCTCCCAGGGGAGCCCCTGGGAATGCTGAGCCAAAGAACCCCATGGCAGCTTCACATCAAGGGGGGTTTCAAAGTGTCTCTGATGGCAGCTACTTCTGCTGGTGCCTTTGCAAGTGCATGAGCACAGGTGACCTTTTTGGGTTGTTCTTTGAGTCAGGATTAACTTTAATGTCCTGGTTCTGGATGGCGTGTAGGGTTGCCACCAAGTCTTTGCTGCTCAGCCTGGCATTAAGACTTCCCTGGATCTGTCCTACAGGTCAGAGGTGCTGTTCCCAGGAGGTGCCTAGGGCAGCTGCCTCTGCCAGCTTCTATGTTTCCATCTTCTGTTTTCCACAGGCACTAGCGCCAACACTACCAGCCGTGTACTTATATGACCATAACCAGGACCTGTATTATCCTGTGGTCTTTCTGACTCAGGGTTAGGGAAGGCTGTGATATCTATGTATCCTGCAGGACACCTAGCACAGTTTACAAGGTGTGATCAAAATATATGATGAATGCTTAAAACTTTTTTTTTTTTTTTAAAGACATTCTTCCTGGCCTTCTTGTATACTTTCTGAAACAGTTCTGAAAGTCCTTTTATCTGAGTATCTTTAGTTGCATTGTCCTGGCTGCCTCAATTGTAGAATCGATTCAGAAGTGTTTCCCTCTCATGGTTATTTTGACTTTGGGGAAGAACCAGAAGTCACACAGTGATTAAGGTGGATGAGGACATTCTGTTGTATTTTTATGAGCATGACTTTCTGCTAGTTGCTTTTGGTAGTGACATTCACTGTTTGTTTGTTTTTTTAGCCATATCTGGTAAAGACAATTATAAATTTCTCAGTGGTTTCTTAGCAGTTTGTAGTTTCCTGATCATTCCCACTCATATTTAGTGGATGCCTTCTGTGTACAGAGGCCCTTTGTTCCTCCAGTATGCAGGTGGCTGGTATGAGGACAGAGGTTGCAGCTGCTCCTGACCCTGCCTCTCCTGTTCCTCATTTGCAGGTGTCCAGGCAGCCATTGTCTTCATCAAAGAGCCTTCCTCCCAGGATGCACTGCAGGGGCGCCGGGCGCTGCTGCGCTGTGAGGTTGAGGCCCCAGGCCCAGTGCATGTGTCCTGGCTGCTCAATGGGGCCCTAGTTCAGGACTCTGAGCGCCGCTTTGCTCAGGGCAGCAGCCTGAGCTTTGCTGCTGTGGACCGGCTGCAGGACTCAGGTGCCTTCCAGTGCGTGGCCCGAGATAACGTAACCGGAGAGGAAGTCCGAAGTGCCAATGCCTCTTTCAACATCAAATGTAAGAGTGGGGCTGTGCTGAGTTCCCCTGTCAGAATCTTGGGCTGTTTGTCTGTTTGTCTCTTTCTCTCTTTCTCTGTGGTACTGGTAATTGAAACAAGAGTCTTTGCATTGAACTGCATCTCAGGCACTTTTTCTCTATTTGAGATATGGTTTTGCTAAGTTGTTAAATAATTGTCCAGTCTGGGCTTAAACTCCTGAGTCTCCTACTTCAGTCTCCCAGAGCACTCTGATTATAAGCATGCACCACTATGCTTGGTGGTGGCTGCTGCTGCTGCTACTTTCCTTCTTTTTCCTTCTCTTCCATCTTTTTTTTTTTTTTTTTTTTTTGCTGTTGGGCCTTGAACCCAGAGCCTCACACATGCTAAGCATATGTTCTGTCATTGAGAACTCTTGTTTTATCCAAATCCTTTTTTTCTTCTTCAATCCCTGGGCCCATTGATGTGTTGAGGGGTTTCATAGATGGGAAGGGCAGTGAGGCCATTTGAAGGCCTGGCTGGAGCTGCCATGGATGGGGTGGAGGAGGCAGTAGGAATTCTGTGTTTGATACCTATAGCCCTCTCCTCAGCTTTGCAGGGTCCCCCTATGTGCTGGCTCCAAGCCTCAGGGCTCTGGCTTCCTGTATTGCCTCCCCCAACCTGCTCTGCCTTCCTGCTCTCACTATATCCTTGGCTCACTGTAGGGATCGAGGCTGGCCCTGTGGTCCTGAAGCACCCAGCCTCTGAAACTGAGATCCAGCCACAAACCCCAGTCATGCTGCGATGTCACATCGACGGGCACCCCCGGTAAGGAGCCAAGGAGAGTGGATGGAAAGGGCTGTGCTGGACAGGTAGGGATGTCTCCCCAGTGCTGGATGCTGACTTTTGTAGCCCTCATGTGCTCTTCACATGTCCCAGAATGCTCATGCCACCTCTGCTAACCAGAGGAGCCTCACGTGGTGGAGACTGGTTCTGGACTGCGGGAGCCAAGAGCTCAGGGGTCTTAATCTGATTCTGTCTCCTTGAGCAAGCCACTTCCTCTATTGGGCCTCAGTTTCTGCATTTGTGTCCCCTCCCCTGCTCTGTGCTGCTGAACCCTCTGCCCCCCAGACCCACCTACCAGTGGTTCCGGGATGGGATACCTCTCTCCGACGGCCAGGGCAACCACACAGTCAGCAGCAGGGAGAGGATCCTAAACCTGCAGCCTGCTGCTCCCGAGCACAGTGGGGTGTACTCCTGCTGTGCCCACAACGCCTTCGGCCAGGCCTGCAGCAGTCAGAACTTCACCTTGAGCATTGCTGGTGAGCCCAGCCTGGGGACAGAGGAGGCCACATGGGATGGGAGGTGGCCTGCCACCCAGCCCACTCACTGACCAATGCTTTCCCACCCCAGATGAAACCTTTGCAAGGGTGGTGCTGGCACCCCAGGATGTGGTCGTGGCCAGGAATGAGGAGGCCATGTTCCACTGCCAGTTCTCAGCCCAGCCACCCCCAAGCTTGCAGTGGGTCTTCGAGGATGAAACTCCCATCACTAACCGTAGTCGGTAAGACATCTGGCTGGAAGCAGTCAGCACTGTGGTACAGGTAGTGTACCACATACACGTGTGTGTTTTGTAGTAGAGGAAATTCCTTCCAAATCTGTTATTGTAAATGTTATAGGTACTACTCCACATTTCCAGCAGATGGCAGTAGGATCATTGACTGTTAGCAAAGGAGCCCAACAAAGGGAAGAGGGCCCTTTTCCCAGGAATCTCAGGCAGTGGCTTCTTCTCTTCTCCTTCCCTTGGGTCTTCAGCAGTGGGAAGGGCATAGGAGACTTGTGTCATCACAGGAGGGACTTCTGTCTTGCCCTGTTTCTGGACCCTCTGCCCCCCAGACCCACCTACCAGTGGAAGAGCAGAGGGTGTCTTTACCGTGTCAGTGGTACCAAGTGATTGCAGTGTGGAGGATTTGTGTACCTGACCCTGGGTCTCAAATCTGCCTGGCTTCAGCCCTGAGGACGGCATCAGTTCTCTCCCTCATTTGGCCCAGGAAGCTCTGGCCCTTGGAACTGTGCCTTTTAACTTGGCAGGAAGTGGTCCCTGGGTCCTAGGGGTTGAGTACTGGTCATTCATTACCCTGTTGCCCACTTGCACTGTGGTTTGCTTTCGCTACACCCTGAACTGAGCTCTTTGCAGTTAGAAAACATCCACATGTACACATGAGTGAGAGCACATGCACCTACACATGCACATACATGTGTGCGCACACACACATGCACACACACTTAAACCCATAGCATGAAACATCTGCTTCTTTCCCTCGCCCTGTTCCTGCCCAGTTGCTTCCTACATTTCTAATCTTGCAGATGAGATTTTCTTGCACCCCATCCTGAAGGAGGCTGTCAGGTCATTTCCTCAAAATAGCATACTCTCCCTTCTGCAGCCCCACACATCTCCGCAGAGCCACCGTGTTTGCCAACGGCTCCCTGCTGCTGACCCAGGTCCGGCCTCGCAATGCAGGTGTCTACCGCTGCATTGGCCAGGGACAAAGGGGTCCTCCTGTCGTCCTGGCAGCCACACTTCATCTAGCAGGTGGGTCCCATACTGAAGTCAGCACATAGGGATTTAGGCTCATCTTTTCATTCAGCTAGTATCTTGGAAAGTGGGGAGGAGGAGGACCCCAGGGTGAGAAACAGATGGGTGTCAGAGGATGGTGTAGAGGGTTTGTGACCACCAGCAAGGGACTAGACTTGCCATGAGAAGATATCACTTATCTCAGGAGCCTCAGTAATCAGCTTGATTGCTTCTCACTCACATCCCCACAGAGATTGAAGACATGCCACCTCTGGAACCTCAGGTGTTCACAGCTGGCAGTGAGGAGCGTGTGGCCTGCTTGCCCCCCCGAGGTCTCCCTGAGCCCAGAGTGTGGTGGGAACATGAAGGAGCCCGGCTGCCAGCCCATGGCAGAGTCTACCAGAAGGGCCGGGAGCTAGTGTTTGCCGTCATAGTTGAGAGTGACACTGGTGTCTATACCTGCCATGCAGCCAACCTGGCTGGTCAGCGGCGACAGAACATCAACATTACCGTGGCCAGTGAGCACCTGTTCCCTGAAGGTTGAGGGCAGGAGGAGGGGAGCCAGGCCTGTGGCCGGGGGAGGTCCTTGGACTCTGGGTGTGATAGTCCTGGCTGCCCTGGTGCTTGCCTGATTCCCTCTTAGCCTGGGCCTTGCAGTGCTGGGGCTCATTCCCTGCTGGATGTGCTGTGGGTGGATTGTGGGGAGCCAGGCACAGAGACTGGGGTGGGTACACCACAGGAAATGGTGGCAGTCTGCAGGGAAGAGGGTACTCTGACTACAGTGGACAGAGAATGGGGCTGGAAGTCTGGGGGTCTCTGTGTGTGTAATGACCATGGTAGCAAGTGACCTGCCTGGTCTGCATCTGTGAATTGGAGCTGTTAATCTACTACCTACCTTGCAGTCACTGGCAAGATGGAGTGCAACAGATGGAAAAGATTTTCTTTTTCTTTTCTAAGAGATATCTGTGAAGAGATACCTGTGAAGATAATAAGTGATTTTTGTTTTACTTTAGTTTGTACACTTTCCAAACATTAATAAACATATTACTTATGAGAAAAGAGGGGGAAAAGGAATAGATATGACTGAAAATCCAAGTAATAAGCCCATATATCTTGCAACTGTCATATAGAGATTTGTTTATTATTTTTTTTAATTTTTTTTTTTTTTTAGGTAGTAAGGGTGGAACCTGGGGTCTCACACATGCTAGGCAAGGACTACTATTACTTCCCCAGCCCTGGGATTTAATTTTTTTGTTTACTGATTTCTTTATGTCATTCATCTCTCTCTCTCTCTCTCTCTCTCTTTTTTTGGTGGAACTGGAGATTGAACTAAGGCCCTTGTATTTGCCGGGCAGGCACTTATTCCACTGAGCTATCTCCCCGGCCCTATATCATCTCTTATTCCAAACTTTTGTGATACTTCAAAAGGATATCAATACAAATTGTAACATATACATAGACCCAGGCATGGTGATGCATGACTGTAATCCCAGCACTTGGGAGGCTGAGATAGGAGG
>PVKA01006572.1:0-82849 GCA_004027165.1 Ctenomys sociabilis | reverse complement strand
GGGGGTCACCTGAGGGGTGGCTGTCAGGTTCTTAGTGTCCCAAACAAAGAAATGAGCAGGAGACTCAGAACAGCGCTAGTAAGCTTTATTAAGAAGGAGCAAGGACAAGGGCCAGCGAGATGGCTCAGCAGACGGAGCGTCTGCACAGGGACCTGTGTCCGACCCCTGGCACCACATGCTGTGCTGGCCCCACCCATGGGCCTGCAGTCCCAAGCGCTGGGGAGACTGAAGACAGGAGGGTCACTGAGTCTAAGCAAGCTGTATAGGAGACCCTGTACTAAATATATAAATTAAAAAGAAAGTAAAGGCAGTAAGGGAAAGTGGTGAGACCACTGCACAGGGTGCATGTGACAGCAGGGCTCACTGCCTGGGAGGACAGGTGCTGGGTCGCTTATGATCCTGGACTACATGGGATGGGGTAGGCAGTAGTCATGGCTGCATGGCAGACGTGGCACCCGAGCCACCCGCCCGTCCTGGAGGCAGTTCTGCCACACAGGTCCTCAGAGGAAGTACCCTGGCCCAAGGGCCACTGAGGGAGGGGCTCAAAACCACACATGAGGTGGCGCACACTAGGGTTTGCGCATGCCTGTGGGCTCTGGGGACCGGGTGATCTCTAGCTATTGGTTTCTGATTTTTGTTGTCACAAGGTCTTGTCATGTACTACAAGCCAGTCTTGAACTATGTGGGCCAGGCTGGGCTTGAATTCATGGTAAATCTCCTGCCTCAGCCTCCCAAGTGCTGGGACTACAAAAAAAATTTTTTTTTTTCCTGTATTGTAGGGAAGGCTCTACAGGGTGTTCAGGGTCTCACAACTAGACTGGACTTGTACTGATCCGCCTGTTTACAGCCTCCCAAGTGCTGGGATTATAGGATGTGCCACCACGCCGTCTCAACTGCCACCTCAGCGTGGCCAGGGATGGGGTCAGCAAGGCAGGCCTGGAGCTTGAACCTCCAGCCTGTGCGCCACTCAGGCCATTTGAAGGCCGGCCCTTCAAATTTAGGCCACCATGCTGCTATGATTTGCTTTTTGATACAAAGTGTCTCTCCATAGCCCAGGCGATCCTCCTGCTTCAGCCTCCCAAGACTGAGGATTACAGGAGCGTAATCTGGGAGGCTGAGGCAGGAGGCTTACCATGAATTCAAGCCCAGCCTGGTCCACATGGTTCAAGGCCAGCTTGTACTACGTGGCAGGAGCTTGTGACAAAACAAAAATCAGAAACCAACAGCTAGAGATCACCGGGTCCCTGGTGATTACAATCACTGTGGCCAGCTGGGATCACAGGCCCATGCCGGCATGTCCGACTGGGTTTCTGGTATCTTGACACAGCTGTCCTTGCTGCCTGCCTTCACTCCGGCGCCACGTACTCACTCGCTTGCCCTTGCTGCACCTCCTGCCTCACATGGGGCGCCCCACAGCCTCCTGACTATCATGGCGCTGGGGTTGGGTGCTCTCCTGAGCCATGGTCTGTGGTCTGGCCCTTCTCACTGGGGACCTGGGGCACAGGGTGTACAAGAGGGTGACATTCATGTTAAAGGACCTGAGGCAGCATGGGCGATCACATACTAGCATCAGTTACCTCCCCAGAAGCCTAGGACGTGCGCTGTGCGGGAGCCTCAAAGTGCTGCCTGCCCACCACCACAGGGCGGGCTGTAGGGGGCGCTGTCCCACCACCACAGGGCGGGCTGCTCCACACTCACCTGGAGTTTTTTCTGCTCCTTTACCTCTTTCACTTCCACGCTTTCCATCAGGATCCTCTAATGTTGCTTTCCGATCCCTGGAAATCCAGTGTTGTCCAAGGGGAGGAGGATTGCTGGAGAGGTGGCCGGAGCCAGCCTGCTCAGCTGTGCCCCTGTGTCCCCAGGCTGTGGCCTCACGGGAGGAGCTACATGCGCAGTGTGCCCGGGGCCTGCAGGAGAAGGACGAGCTACGCAAGAGGGTCCGAGAGCTGGGCGAGAAGGCCGACGAGCTGCAGCTGCAGCTGTTCCAGTGCGAGGGCCGGCTGCTGGCCACCGAGGCCCGGCTCAAGCAGCAGCAGATGGACACACTGGTCCTGGTGCGCCTGAGTCCGGGCGGCCTGGGCATCGGTGCACAGAAGGGGCCGGGGCCTGGCCTGGCACTGCCAGCCCCTTCCTTGTTGGCAGGGCTCTATGTCCTTTCGGTGGGCATGGGCACAGTCATGGCTCGTGCCCAAGTGGGAAGTGGGGCTGTAGGGTGGTGGCTGACACCGAGTGGCAGCCCTTAGGCAGCTCAGCTGGGAGGGGTGGTTGGGGGCGATGGGACCCCATGATCTGCTGACCAACTGACCTCTTATCTGGGACTACAGAGCTCTGACCTGGAAGACAGCTCCCCTAGGCACTCCCAGGAGGTGAGTGGCACTAACCCTCTGTGGACTCAGGTCAGTGGGTGGATGAGCATAGGGCTGCTTCCTTGGCACCATCCCACCTGGCCAGGCAGCCTGAGGCTCTATGAAGCTGCAGAAGGTGACAGCGTGGGTCGTGGGTAGTAGGTCCAGGGCTGGAGGGACCATGGTGGCTTGCAGGATGGCCTAAAAGGACATCCTGCCTCTCTCTGGAAGCTCTCACTGCCCCAGGACCTGGAGGATGACAGACAGCGCTCAGACAAAGGTGAGGCGGTGAGGGGTACACAGTGTGCTGCTGGGGGGGCTCCCTGACAGCTCCTCTTAGCAATACAGACAAGTCTCTCTCTCTCTCTCTCACACACACACACTTTCATTACATGTCACATCCTCACACTACAGATGGAGAAACTGAGGCATGGGGGATAAGCTATGGAAAAACTGAGGCACGGGGGATAAGCTAAGACACACACATAGGAGAGAGTCCAACTGGAACCCGGGGCTCAGCTGCTAGGCATGTGGCCTGTGGCGAACATGGTGCCCTTGGAACATTGGCTGGGGTCACCCCTTGACCAGGGGATCAGGGCTTACCCATCGCACCTCACCCAGCTTCCCTGCAGTGGGAGGCTGCAGCAGCCCAGTGTCCAAGCACACGAGGCTAGGAAGCGAGAGCCCCCAGTGTCCCCTGGCAGCAGGGCAGGGATGTGGCTATGCTGTGTCTGCAGTGCCAGGGGCAGTAGAGGTTTGGGCAACTGGGCAGTACCCCACTGCCGCTGGTTTTAAAATGGGGTTATTCATCCTGGAGATAGGACGGGACAGAATGGCGTTTTGGCAGGGACCTGGAGGTGGGGAGGAGCTTTGGGTTGGGGTTGCTGGGAAGATGGGGGGTGGCAGAGGGCGGAGGAGCTGGGGCTGGAGGTTGTGTGGGAAGTCAGACAGACTTCCCCAGATCAGCCTAACCCAGCCTCCAAGCCCGGCAAAAAGGGGGAAGAAACAGCAACAAATGGAGAAGTGGGGCTGGACCACTGGCCACAGCCCTGGAGATGGTGAATCTGAGGCTGCTAAGCCCACGTGGGCAGAAGCAGCATGAAGATGGTAGAGGTGGGAAGGGCGTCAGCCAGCGCATAGCCAGGCCCCTGATGTTGCAGCCCTGCCTGCACCCTCTGAATCTTCTGCCCAAGGGGCCTCAGGCCTGGTTTGCGAGACACCTTGCTATTCACCACCACTCCCACCTCTGGGCACCACCTTGCCCCCAAATGTCCAGCGACTGGGCACACGTGGGCAAACTGTCAGGGGGGTGGGGGTCTTTCCTGCCTGTGTCCTGGGTCATTTAGGGGGGCCAGTTTGGGAGGAGCAGGCTGCCTATGGAAGCGCTGGGTTCTGCTCCTGGGCCTCCTCCTGACCCTTGTCTGGCAGGTGGGAAGTGCTCACTTGACCTCTTAGACTGGCCTGGGCACAGCCAGCTTGGCAGGAGGCAGGAGCTGCATCCACAGGCCGTGCTCCCTTTTCCAGGCGGCGTGGCCAAGCCAGAGAACGTGGAGAAGCAGCCTTTTATGTCCCTGCAGAAGGAGCCGCCCTCACTGAGCCCCCATGTAAGGCTTCTGGGTCCCCGCAGCCCTATGTCCCACTGGCCCTGGTGGCCCATCACCTGGGCATTCTTGAGGGGCAGCGTTTGAACAGTAGCAGGCCTGTGGTCCTGATGGGCAGCCTGGAGGGGGCGCAAGGGAGCCAGGGCGGGAAGAGCGCAAGGCCGCAACTATCGTTGCCTTCGCAGGAGTCTGGCCCGAGTGTGGGCGGGGAGCCCCCGGAGAAGGAGCGGCGGCGCCTCAAGGAGAGCTTCGAGAACTACCGCAGGTGGGGTGCGGGCGTGGGCTGGGGCCACAGCGGTGACATCTGCCCACACCTGCCACTGCTCCCGCAGGAAGCGAGCGCTCAGGAAGGCGCAGAGCAGCTGGCAGCAGGGCGAGGGCGACCGCGGGAACACCACCGGCAGCGACAACACAGACACCGAGGGCTCCTAGGCCACCGGGGAAGCGCGGGCTCTTCCCAGTCCCCTCCCTCCAGCGGGGCGCGCGCCCGTGGCCATGGCGTCGTATTCGTATTGTACGCTAAAAGTGCACCGTAGAGATCTGGAGCACGCACCTAATAAAAATAAACTGCTGGGGAGAGTGCGCAGTAACGCAGGGGGCGGTAGAGGGCGGTGCGCCCCGCAGGCCGGCCGAATCTGGAGAGCGGTGCCCGCTTCCAAGATGGCGGGAACAGCGTCGGACGTGTGGGGCGGGGCCCGGGGAACGGCCTAGGTGGCCCAGTCGGGCGGGCGGAATGCTGCGGAAGGCGGTGGGCCGCGTGCTCGCCCTGCGAGGCTGCGCGCACCCCTGGGGATCCGGCCTGAGGCGGTTGGGGGTCACCCGGTCCCACCCGGAGGTCGCAGGGAGACGGCCGGCCTGGGTCAGGAGCCAGGGCTGGCGGCACTTGAGCTCCGGGGCGGAGCCCGCGACAGGGCTGGGGTGTGTGGAGGCGGCGCATTACCAGCTCATCTACACCTGCAAGGTGGGCACGGGGTGGGGCGGCCTTGCCGGGCTCTGGAGGGCGAAGCGGGGCCCCCCTACCAGAGCTCGAAGGTGTCACGTCAGCCTCTCCGGGCGTGCGGCCTGTCTCGGGGGCGGGCTTTCCTGAGGGGCGGAGTCTTTCTGGGGCGGTTCCAGGGGCGTGACCCTCCCCCCCAAGGGTTGGTGCCTGTTCAGATGGGCTGTCTGGGGCAGAACCTTTTTAGGATGGGGCTGCCTCAGGGGCGGGGTCTTCCTGAGGGGGAGGAGCTTTAGGGGCGTGGCTCTCCCAGGGGTCGTTGTTCTGGGGGCAGTGCCTGTCCGGATGGGGCTCTTTGTGGGTGGGGCCTTTTGAGGATGGGCTCTCTTGGGGGGGGCCACCAGAGAGGGGCAGGGCTGTCCCAGCAGGCCAGGCTGATTCTCCTGAGCATACTTCCGGGAACCTAACTCGGTTCAGTTTGCGCGGGCTAGGTCTGTGGGACTCGGTCTTCCAAGAACATCTCCAAGTTGGCCTATCACCAGGGCGTGGTCATTGTTACCTGCCCCGGCTGCCAGAACCATCACATCATTGCAGACAACCTGGGCTGGTTCTCCGACCTGGATGGGAAGAGGTGAGGCCCCCAGTGGGAGCGGAGAGGCTTTGAGGAAGGCTTGGGCCCTAGGATAGGCTGGTGTCTCCAATGACACTGGCACAGCGGCACTCACCTGGGCCCCTGCCCACCCAGGCAACCAGGGCACCTGTCCACCCAGAGCCTGGCTCTGCTTGAGGTGTACCAGCGCTGCCCCAAGTGACAGCTGCGGATCCGGACAGCCCAGGATGCTCCCCTCCCTGCAGCTTTGTCCATGGCTTCCCAGCTGTTTGCCCATCTGGGGATGGGCATGGTAGAACTGTGGCCAAGAACCCCTAAGATCCTTGCGCCAGGCATTGGACTGGTGCCCGGCCGTGATGCCATGGTCCCATGGTCCTGATAGACCCCAGTGAAGGCTTTCTTTTTCCACCCCATGGGAATGGGATTGGTCTCCTGGGGGTGGTGCTTGAGAAGCATTCACCTCAGTGAATCACCTCAGTACCTCAGTGGGCAAGCTGCCACATCGCACTGGCACCACACTCCTGCCCCAAGCTGACTGTGGATGCCCTGGAGAGAATGGTGTGTGGGGGTAATACTACCTCCCTGTCTTGCAGGAACATTGAAGAGATCCTGGCGGCCAGAGGAGAGAAGGTGCACCGGTTGGCTGACGAAGGGGCTCTGGAACTGATTGTAGAGACTGCAGGGCCCCCCAAGTCCCCTGTGGACCCAGAAGTTGGTGACAGTGAGGATCCCACCCACACTTGCAAGACAGGGCAGAGCTGACTGTGATCCTGAGCGCTGCAAGAGGCTGCCTCTGACAGGGGCCCTTGGTTGGTCTTGGACACAGGCTCTTCCAGTCAGTAAACCTCGCCTCTGTGCATGGCCCTGGCCTGACTCTGGTCTGTCTGTTCAGGGCTCAGAACCAATTTCCTGAGCACCAGGCCTGGGTTCAATCTTTGTTATGTTCTCTCCTGTCTGAGGCTGGGCTTTCTGCATCCAGGTGGGCAGCGGGGCTGGACATGGGCTCCAAACCTGTGTGACCTTGGGCAGGTTGTGCTTATCTGTGTTCCTCCTGTGTCTCCTGCTGTTCCTGGATGCGTTGGATGTGCTGGAGCACAGGAGGGGAGCCTGAGCCAACAGAGGGTCCCCACGCCCGCCACTGGCCCTGCCCCATTTCTTGTGTGTGGTTCATGTCCTGGCTTTGTTTGACTGGTGCTCAGGATGTTTCTGTGTTTAGGAAGTGAGGGACCACAGGCATGGTTGTTTCCAGAAGTATTCTCTGCTATGTGACCTTCAACATTAATCACCAGCCCTGTCTGGCAGGGAGGGGCCAAAAAGGGGAGAGGGCGGAGGTGGTGGCTGAGCCTAGCGAGACAGGGACACAATGCACCCATCCTGTCTTGTGGGCCTTAGCTAGTGATTATAGCTTGCGCTGGCCGTGGGAGGCTGGGCGTGAGTACAGCATGTGTCCTGGTTCGATTACCCCCTGTCCTTTCTTCCACTAGCAGCCTGCTATTATCCCCACCCAGAGCCTTCTGTCACTTGTGAGAACTGTCATCAGCCTCTACGCTGGGCCTGCCCCCGTGTCTCCCCCCCCCCCCCCGCTTGCTCCTCAGGAGGCCCAAGGTCATGAGGGACCAGCTGGGGCTTCCCAGGGGCCCCAGAGTGGGTAAGGTGGCCTGGCTGGCCTGGGCCTGGGCTCCTCTGTGCTTCCAAGGGTCGGGATGTAGGATGGTCAAATGTTGATCCTGCTCTTATGAATGGGAAATTGAGGTCTGCAGTGCACCCTGTCTTTTCCATATTTCAGTCGGACAGCCTTCTCCATGTGTGGACTGCAAGTTCAGAGCCACACCCAACCGTGTCACTGCGCCTGCCTGCCTCACCTGGGGTCAGGTGCAGACACTATAGCCATAGCCAGGCTGTGTGCATGCCCAGAGCCTGGCATCACTCAGGCTGGCCAGTGCCAAGCTATAAACTCTGTGGTCCCTGCTTTCCAGTGAAAAAGCACAGTAAAGGCCCAGCTACACCACCTCGTCTTCTTAGCAGGGGTCCTGGTGTGCAGCGGCTGCCTCCACTGCCGGCCTCCCCACGCCTATCTGAAGGTAGCACGCCCAGCCCAGCCCCTGTGTATTCCCATCCCTGTCCAGGCAGCAGCAGCGTGTTCTCTGGATGGTGCTCTGGGTCCACAGGCCTAGGCTAGGTCAGACCTGGAGGCCAGCGGGGTGCGGCCCACATGGTGTCCGTGCGATCTTCCTGTAGGACATCCCAGCCCCCGGGAGCTGGGCCTCTTGGGATGCTCGGACCAGTAGGTCCAGCTTTCCTCACTGGACCCTTCATCCAGGACCAGCTGCTCTTCAAACAGGCCCTGGCCATGTTCAGCTGGCCCCCCTGGGGCGACCTCTTGGAAGGGAGCTCAGCAGTTCTGGATGACTGCAGAGGAGTCACACAGGGGTGCCCCAGCTCCTCCTGTCGGGGCCGGGGAGCACGGTGCCTGTGAAGAGGGGCTACTTGGGGGGCACCCCCATGTTCGTGCCCCGGTCTGCACCCACAGCATGCCACCCACGGCTGCACACTCACAGCTTCTCTAACCTTCCGGATCAGCCCCATCTGGCTCCCCATGGAGCTGGGCTCCATGTTAGACCCCTGGACTGGGGTGGCAGCAGCAGACCAGACTACTGTGCATCTGGTTCCTGCCACCTGCCCTTGGGAAGTTGGGACGATGGGGGTTCGGTCTGCAGAGACCTGGCAGGGAACACAAGTGCTCTCATGAAGGTGGGCTAAGAGCCCAGCCCCCAGTGACCAAGCAGGGGTCCCAAACCAGAGGCCTTGAGACAGCCACCTTCCACAGCAGCACTCGTGGTGGGTGTGGATAGCAGTGGGTGTTTGACATGTGCAAGGTCATCCTGGGACTACCAGAGCAGCCAGCCCTCCCCGCAATCCCAGCAGGGGACACAGTCACTTGGCAAACTTTATTTTTCAGGAAAAACCAAAGCAGACGTACCTCTTGGTGGTGGTGGGGGGCCCGTGGACAACATGGCACAAGTAATGAGCAATAAATACACACGTGTACGTTCAGGTACCAGGTGTGCAGCCCGACACCTGCCTCTGCATCTCTCCAACCCCTGGTGTTACCCCCTCTTGGGAGCAAGGTCACCATGCTGATGGCCCAGCTCGTCTGGCCTCACTGTCTCCTGGATGG
This sequence comes from Ctenomys sociabilis, assembly GCA_004027165.1. NCBI lineage: Eukaryota > Metazoa > Chordata > Mammalia > Rodentia > Ctenomyidae > Ctenomys > Ctenomys sociabilis. The sequence continues at coordinate 74,178 of PVKA01006572.1, read as the reverse complement.
GACCTTGTAGCTATCACACACCCTGGAGACCCAGCAGCCATGTGTGCCCCAGAGCCTGTGGGCAGGAGTCTGGACAGGAGAAGAAGCCACAGTCCCCAAAGTGGGGCCAGCCCAAATCTAGTTTCCCAGCTAGATGCCACAGGTGGACTCCTGTGCTGGGTGAAGGCTATGAGGTCATCACCCAGGCTGGGTGCTCATGGTGGGTCCCCAGGGCTGAGTTGAGCTGTCATCCACCCCAACGCCATGTGCTCGCTAACAGCACCCCACAGCCTGGCCTGCCTGTTCAGGGGGTGTGGAGGCTCGTGGTTCCTGCCCTGTTGGTCTGCTGTGGACAGGGTTGGGGCAGGACCTGCCTGCCTGCCGCTGCGCCAGGTCTCCTCTGCACTGCCAGTCTCCTCCTCCAGAAAGTGGGCGGGAGCCAGGAGAGCAGGGCCTGGACTACGCTGTCCCCAGGACCAGCTGGGGACAGTAGCTGCCTGTGGTGCTGGCAGCCCGGGCAGTCTTCCCAGACCCCCCACAGGGGCCCAGGAAGATGGGGCAGATTCACATTTGGCTGGGCGCAGTGGAGCTTGAAAGGGGTTCTGGACAGCACCAGGGCTGGAGCCACGTGCTGACAGCCTGGCCCAGGGCAGGGTAGGGCTGGGCCTGCAGAAAGCAGGGACAAGAGCCCGCCTTTCCTGTGGGCAGCACCAGGCTGAGAGGCCTGGGGCCAGGATGCTGGGGAGGGTCGTGTGGCCAGTGTTGGCTCAGTGGGAAGGGCTGGGGGCTGGAGCTGGCCTTCGGCTGTGGCTCCCTGGGGATGTGGCCTTTCTGGGTGCTGAGCCCCCCAGCATCCAGAGCGGAGTGCACCGCCTTAGCTGGCACCGGGCTGGCACTGTTGAGGGGGCTTGGACAGCTCGCCGGCCTCCTGCTCCTGGCTTCCAGTGAGCGCCACACGCTGCTCATCCATGCGCTTAGCCTGCACCCTCTGGATGAGGCTGAAGAAGTCCTCGTCTGGCATGGTGGGGCCCCGGGGCAGCACGTCGGGGGGCGGGCACCGCTGGTCGTCGATCCTAGAGGACTGAGCAGACAGGTGAGTTGCTGTCGTTCTGCCCTGGTGCAGGCAGAGCCTCCCCCCCCAGCCCTGGCACCACCTCCTAGAGCCATGTCCCCCCTAACTAGAATGGGTTGAGCGATACCTGTTGGGTGGGAAGTGAGCCAGGCCTGGGACAGGGCTGCTGGAGCCCCCCTAAGTCCTGCTCCCATGGCCCACTGACCCCTAGAGACTGGCTGGGGTGTGACCGTCCCTTGGCACTGGCCTGGAGGGGCCCCAGGAGGCCTGGGGTACACAGCTCTGGAGCCCTTGATGAGGAGCTCCCCCGGGTTCCCCCTCTGGCCAAGTGGCCAAGCCTTCGAGCCCTGCTGGCCTGGCAGGGATGTGGTGTGGCCTGGGGAGCTGCTGGGCTTCTCTGCAGGGCCTGGAGCAGGAAGGATTGGAGCTGCTGCAGCTGCTGGCGCATGCGTGCAAGAGGACGGGGGACTCTGGGCTTCTCAGAAAGGGCTGGCATGTGTGTGGCCGCTGCAGCGCTTGGCCCACGGCCCCACTTCCTCCTCTGTGGGGATGAATGTCAGATCTGGAAACTGGCGCATCTTGTTGATGATGGCACTGTAGCCCCCGCCCCAAGCCACCCGGAGTCTCCAACCGCAAGCCCCAGCTCTGCTCCCTTCCCACTGCAAGGGTGCTTGAGTTGCCAGCAGCCCTGAGAAGCCTTCGCAGACCTGTGTGTGTGGCCTGAGCAGGGTTCACATGTGGCTTGGCACTGCAGAGACAGTTGCCAGCAGAAGGGTCCTGAGGCTGGAGGGCCCCACCCTGTCCCCAGAGGCATGCAGCCCTGCCTGCTATTCTGCTCCCAGGAGGCGAGTCCCAGGACACGACCCAAGACAGGGACCAAAGCCACTGCGGCCTGCCAGGTACCTCTTCCCAGGCTGACAGAGCCTCACACCTGCGTCTCCCAGCTGCAGGCCCACCTGATACTTGATGAGCATGTTGAAGAACTCATCTCCTGGCTCCTGGGGGTCCCCGTCGCTGCGCAGGTGGCCCACGTTGTTGTGGGTAATGCGCAGACCGGGAAGGCTGCCCACACTGGCCCGCTGGTCATCCAGCCGGCGGCTCTGGGAACTGGCAATGAGGTCAAAGAACTCCTCTGTCTGTGGGGAGGCCGTCATGGAGGGCTGGGCTGCAAGGGCAGAATGAGGCCTGGGTTGGGGGCCACTGTGCTCCTGGGAACCCGGCTGCAGAGGCCACTGACACCCCTGACACGCATCTGCTGCCATGGTGTGTTGGGGGAGGGCCCTGCGCAGCTTCCCCTTGTCCCTACCCCATGGCCACTCACGGGCTCACAGGTTCTGCAGTGTGGTAGGAGATGGGGCTGGCGGTCCCTGTCCCTGACTCACCAACCCGCTCCTCCAGTGTGGCGGCAGCTGTGGCCTCAGCAGCGCCTGCTGGGCCTTCCTCCAGCGGGCAGCGCTGGTCGTCCATGCGGCTGCTCTGGAACTTGCTCAGCAGGTCAAAGAAGCACTCTTCATCCGAAGATGGGGCCCGAGGGATGCTCTGTGGGCGGAGCGAGCTGAGGTCAGGACCCCCACTGCCTGTGGTCGCCACCCAGGCCACCTACCCTAGGCTGCTGGGGCCGGTCCTCAATCCTTCCCTGGCCATACCTTCCAGCCCCCCTGTGCTCTGGTCAGGAGCCTATGTCCTTCTGGTCCTTCCCATGCCCTGCTCTTCAGCTCTTGTCCACACTGCACTAAAATGTGCCTGTCTAGGCCCCAGCACAGCTGTGCATGCTGGGGATGGAAGGATGGACATACGAGCAGATTATGGCAGGAGGTGGCTGGGTGGCATTGCCAATGTGCTGGGGAGGGTAGTGTGGCAGGGAAAGGTGGCCTCAGCCAGGTCCAGGAGCCCTCCCAGGCGTGCCGCACTCTAGGTCTAGGGCAGTGGGGGCACAGGTGGGTGGGCCCAGGGTCCCAGGATATAGGAGAGGCACCGGCACCCTGGCCCTTCTCTTGTAGGCCAGGGGTGACTGGAGAGATTTTGGGGGACAAAAGCCCCCAAATCAACGAGGCCCTTCTCCTGGAGACGTGCCCTTCCCGGGCTGCCATGCTGGTACCAAGCAGCACCAGTCCTGGCCTTGGGATATGGGGTGGGCTGGACCATAGTGAGCTAACGATGGGGCCAGGAGCCTGGGCCAGGGCTGACCTGTCCTGGGGGAGAGCCCTCCCGAGCCCAGCAGAGGGGCAGGGGAAGGCTACGAAGCCTGATGTAGTCCCTGGGCCTGTGAGCCCGCCTGGGCCTCACCTCCTACATCCATGGGGACACGGAGGCCTCCAAGGTCCTAGAGCCAGGGGAGAGCCAAACAACAGTCAGGTCTGCAGAATGTGGCCAGCTGAATACTGGACAAGGCCTTACGTTTCTGCCACCTATGGTCACCACATGCGAGATAGCCCTAGGCCAGAAACCAAGGCCCTGCCTGAGGCCACACGTGGTGGCAGAGCGGGTCCTGCGGACAGTCCTGGCTTAGCACAGGGTTCGGGTCTTAAAGGTGATGTCGGGGACCAGCTGAGGGTATGTGGTTCCTGCCTGGGGCATGCTGATACACCCTCCCCTTCCCCCCCACTGCACCGGGTCCGGTCATTCAGGCTAGGAGAAATGGGGAACTGTAAGGGGGCCTGGCCCTGGGACCCGGGTAGGGGTGGCCCCAGGCTGCACAGTCCAGGCAGAAGGCTGTGGGGCCTTGGCCCAGCCAGACAGCAGGTGGGGCAGCTCAGCGAGCTTCCGCAGGTGACCCAACCAGGCCACTCTGGGAGAGGCGGGACAGGGGCACCCTCACCTCTATGCCAGTCTCCCCTGGCAGAAGTGATGCATGCAAAGGCCAGCAGGGTTTACCCCAGGGTCCCCCAGCCCCACCTGTGGGAACGGCCAGATGTCACAGCAGTGTCATTGCCAGGTCCCTGGACCTGTCAACCCCTCCCTGGCCCCAGGCCACCTCTCCTGGTGTGAGGAGATGACTTAAGATCCAGTAGAAAGCCTGGCTCCGTGGGCTGCAGCCCCCCCCCCCCCGCGCAGCCCCCTTGGAACACAACTCTGAGAGCACCACGGATCCTGGGGGGCCACCTGCTCCAGCCTCTTGTTGGTCCCCAGACCCTAACTCCTCATCTGAAGTTCCCAGAGCTCCTCTTCCAGTCTGGCCACAATCTCCCCTGCTTCCTTTAAGACTAGCTCTATGGGACAGTGGCACAGACTGGTCAGATCCAGCCTACTTGGGCAGGCAGAGGCCCCAAAGCCCCCAGCCTCTCCTGGGTGAGGGACCCCACTCACGTGGGACCACGACGCCTTCCTGCAGCAGCGGCGGGGAGCTGTGTGGGGCACCTGGCCAAGCGCAGCCGGGAAAGGTCACCAAGGTGCCCAGTGCCGCTGCCGCGCCGCCAACACCTGCCCCAAGCACAGGCTCTGCCTGGCTTCCGCTGCCTGCCGCGTTCCCTCCACTGGCTGCTTAAACAAGCCCCCAGGCGAGGGCTGGCCCCCAGCGCCGCCCTTGCTGGATCTCACAGCACCAGAGTGCTCACGCACACACCAGCGCTGCTCTGTAAACACTTCCCTGGGCTCCCCCACTGTTGTGGGCGTCACTGGGAGGCAGGACAGCCTTCCTTGGAAAGCCTTACCCAGCCCCACCACCTTACAGGCGCTCCTTACAAGGTGAGCTGAGGGAGCAGCCCACCCCCAGAGGGGACCCCAAGGGTGACCCTAGCTTTGTCCCAGGTGGACAGCCCTCAGCATTGACAGCGTGGTCTGAACTCCAGCCGTTGTGCAGGTAGTGGGCCTTGAGGCTCCTGTGAGACACAGGCTACCCCAGAGCCTGCTGTTCCACAGGGTCCCGCCCATCTTCCCATGATGGGAGCGGCAGGGAGGAAGATTGGGGCCTCCCTGAGCTGGAGGGAAGGGGGCTGCAGGCAGGCAGGCAGGAACTAGGAACATCCAGTGCACCCACAGCCTCCACAGGCTGGGGCACTATTTTAGGCTAATTTCTGAGGGTGGGAACCCAGGTACCTCGCATGGGGTCTCTGAGCTCTCCTCCACAACCATCCCCCACCTCCGTGCACCCCTGCACTCCACCAGCCCCTCAGTCCCTGCAGGGACACCACGGACCAGCCTGTGTCCCCTGCTTCCATCCTCACACCTGGCCATCAGTCCCCACCCATCTGCCTCAGCACACTGTCCCCAGGAAGAGCTGCCAGAGACCCCAACACTGCGGTGTGCAGCGGGCCCTGGTGCAGAACCCAGAGCAGACTAGCTCCTCTGTCCTCCATCGCAGGGAACGCTGCCCCAGCCATGTCTGTCACATAGCCCCAAATATGTCTCTCAGCCACACACAGACTACTGCCCAGCAAGGACTGTGGCCTCCCAGAGCCCCCAAGGTGGGCCTGGTCTCTCTTGGGATTGCTCCTGCCCCAGTTCCCAGGGCCTCCTATGGGGACACAGGGCTTGGCGTTCTGCTGGCTGGATCTAGACCCCCTGGGAGGCCACCAAGGTAGGCGGACCAGCTCTCTCAACCAGGGCAGCCAAGTCCTTGTCAGGAACAGAACTCTGTGACTCCTAGATGGATCCTCCAGGGAGGAGGAGGAGGAGGAGGAAGAAGAGGCAGGGACAGAGAGCAAAGCCATAAGGGGAAAACTGAGGCCTGAGAGGGCCAGGCAGCCACCAGAGCTTCTGTCTTCCCCAAGTGACCAGGCTTGCCTGGCCTCTACTATGCCTGTTTCCGTCTTCGCTCAGGGCACCTACCGTCCGGGGCACCTGCACACGGACATCAGCACTGTCCAGTGGGGAGTGGCTGCCCTCACGTGGACTCCTCTCGCGGGCATCGGGCCCCTCCTGGTACTTCCGGCTTCTCCCAGGAAGGAGCAGCACGTCCCTGCCTGGGCCCCGCCAGTCCCCAGCCTGGCACGCGTCTCCATTCTGCTCCTGGGGAGAGGGGCAGGCCAGGTGTGGGCAGGGATGATTGTAGCCAGCCGCCCCGGCTCAGGACGGCCATCCTGGGCACACAGGACTGGGGGGGGAGGAGGGGAAGTGCGGGGTTTTGAGTGTAGGGCTGTTGGCCTTGGCACTCAGGTGACAACAGTGCCCAGCTGGAGCTCATGCTGGGTCCTGCAGGTGTCCACACCCAACCCACCCGTGCTATAGCAGGGGAACCACAGGTTCTGCCCAGGGCTGCACAGCACCACACTGCCTTCCAGATCTGTGTGCCTGGGGGCTTGCTGCACCCTGCTGGCCTCTCTACCAGCTGAGCTCTTTCCTCTCCGGCCAGGGCCAAGTGGGCAGAGAGCAAGCAGGAGCCTATGGGGCTGGCACTGGGTAGGAACATCCTGTCCCACAGTCACAGCAAGCAGGAGGGCGGGTGATGGGGGTTGTGGCAGGTGGGCCCCGTCAGACCTCAGCGACCCAGGGCACATCTGTCTCCCAGCAGACAGGGCCGGGCCAGGCCATGAGAGCTCAGCAAACAGTCTCCCCAGGGTATCAGCCCCCTGCCACGCTGGACCTGTGCCTCCCATCCACCTGCACCCGCTCACCCGCTCTGGGGGCAGCCGCAGCAGGTCCCAGGCCTCCACGCTCAGCCTCTGTGTCCTCTTGGGTCTGGCCCCTGGAAGACAGTGTTGCCCCAACACCAGTGTTAGCCTGGGCCTAGGGCCCGGCAGGTGTCCTGGGCCAGTGAGAGCTTTCCCAACTCCCAGCCCTACTGCAGGGAGTGCTGTGTCTCTGGATGGCTGGCAGCCATGGGGGCCCCGAAACACAGGGCTCTCTTCCAGGCCACGTCCCAGGCCCCCCGCATAACAGCTCCCAGGGCAGAGGGGACCAAGGCTGGCCCAGCCATGCAGGGCCTCCTGGGGCCCATGGCCTGCAGCAAGGGGCAGTGGGTGATTAGCCACCCAGCAGTGGAGGCGGGCAAGTGGGGCAGAGCCAGCCTCCACTTTTTTGGACCTGTCCCCAATACAGGATTTTATGTCCTCAGCCATGGGGAGAGGGAGGTGCAGCCAACTGGCCAGAGACCGACTCAGCGTGTGTCCGGAAGTAGGGCTACTGAAGATCCCGACTGTCCCCAGGGTGCAGCCCTGCCCACACAGCTGGCCTCAGGTGCCACTCATGGAGCAGGGCACAGGCTCTGAGACAAGCCAGCCTGGCAGCCCAGACTCTGGGAGAACCAAGACCAGGGTACCTGGCCAGCCACATGGAAGGGGGTACACACTCCTGCTGGACACAGGCGTGAGGGGGCCGGACAACTCAAGGACCTCAGCCGCTGCACTGCCCTCAGGCCCACCTTTGGGGACCCATGTGCCCAGTCCAACCTGTCCTCCACGGAGCTAAGCCCCCCTCTATCTAGACACAGGAGTGATGCAGGCAGATGGGCGGGCATTGAGTGCACAAAAGGCTGTTGAGCCCACCGGTGCCAGGACACTGCCCACCCTGGCACGGTCAGCCAGAACCCTCCCGCCCAGCTGTTGGCCCAGAACAGCCCAAAGTGAGTGCCCAGAGCATATCAAGTACAAGCGGCAGGGACGGGGCCGTGGAGAAGCAGAGGCGTGGGGGCTGGAGGGTGTTGTCTGCCCTCCCTGTCCCTCTTATGGCTGTGACAAAGGCCACTCACCCTGCTCTCCTGTGGTCAGTAAGTGCAATGACTTTGGTTCAGAGAACAGTGGGGGCCCCACTAGGAGGGGGCCAGGCCCCTCTGCACACACCAACATGGCCCGGGGCATCCCAGGGGCACCGTGGCCACTGTTGCCTCCCTCCAAGGGCCGCCCCACCTCCCGCCCCGGCACACCCTGCCAAGCTGTGTAGCCTCACACTCAAGGGAATAGGGTGGGAAGGGGTCCTGGGTTCTGAGGGGCACCCTAATCCCTGGTTCAGAGTCAGTCATCCTCAAGCCACCTGGAGCTTGGGGACCCCACAGGACACAGGACAAATCTGCTCAGAAGCTGAGGGCCTACACTGACCACACCAGTGGGACCCCACACTGCCTCACACCCTGAGCAGGCAGCTTCCCCATCCCCGCCCTGCTGCAGTAACAGACATGACCCTTTAGAGCTTCTCCAGCCTGACTCCAGTGACCTCCTCCCTGTGGCGGGACAGGTGGGGTGGAGGCTCCCGGGCCTAGCTAAATGCACCCTCTGTCTGGAGTCCACCAGGGCCCTGAGCAACCAGCCAGGTTCAGTGGCTGAGCTGCCCCAGGGGGCCTCCTACTGGCTTCCCGTCCTCTCTCCTGCCCACGAGAGGTTGCTCAGGAAGCTCCCTGGCCCGCGGTAAACTGTCCTGGCAGGCTCCTGTGTCCTGCTCATGGGCAGCACAGCCCCTTGGCCCCCCGAAGTCTGCAGCCCTGGCTTCGCGCCCTCGCTGGCCCAGCCCTTGGCCTCTCACCCGTGGCAGCTGACCCTGCCCACAGTGCCCAGTCTGTCCTTACTCCCTCCTCCATGGAAAGGAAGAGATATAGTGAGGGTCAGATTGGCTGCTTCCACCTTTGAGCCCTGCCTTCTCCGCCCCATTGGTGCTGGGCCTGTGGGGCCTGCGGGTGACAAGGCTCTCTTGCTGCTGTCATCATTGCAGGGCACAGAGGGACAAAGGACAGACAGCCCCACAAGAGCGACCTGGCTGGCTCCATCTTCCCATCACACGCTGCTCCCAGGCTCTGGTGGTGGGGGTGGGGGGTGGAATAGCCCCAGTGAGTCCCTGCCCATGGCAAGGTCGGCAGGGGAAGCAAGTGGTGCTCAACCCCGGGAGGCCCCAGGCTGGCTGCAGAAGACGGCCCCACCCAGTAGGTGAAACCCCTGCTGCTGCTGGTGCCGGCCTCACTCCCCGAGCCCCAGCTACGCCGACTAGCTCGGCTGTATAGCTGCCCACGGCGGCCCCCGGCAATTTCTGGAAAGAAGGACCAGGCCACCCAGCATCCAGTGCTTCAGAACAGACAATGCCACCCTGTAAAGGCTTCACAGCACCTGGCACCCCAGGCTCCACCCCTATGGCTCACCTGAACAGGGGGCTCCGTCAGAGCCCCCTGGACTCTCCGGGGCCAGGCCTGTCCTCAGCAGCTGCATGCTGGGGCTGGACACCCTCGCACCCAGGGGCGAGGCTGCCAACTGGCTGCCTCCGAGGCGTCCAAAGGGAGGACAGATGCGGCCCAGTGCCCACAGTAGCCCTGCCGCACTGCCCCATGGGAGGAGGTTTCTGTTGGTCCTAGTGGGCAGGGCCTGGTGCTGCTCAGGGCGCAGCAGGAAGGCGGGGCAGGAGGACAGAAGAGGCCTTGTCCTTGGCTGTTCACCCGTGACACCCCTTTCCTGGCTTGGATGGGGAGGGTGAGGAGGGGGCCACCTCTGTGGGAGTCTTCCAGGGGCTGCCAGCCCTGCCCTCACCCGCTTCCTGGCAGTGGGTCTGAGAGGCCCCAAAGACCACAGCGCCCAGTGGCTGCAGCTGACTGGGAGACATGGGCAGCAGCCCTGGGCCAGGGCACTGGGCAGAGAATCTCAGCCAGGTCTGGCTTCTCTGTGGCAGCCGGGCTGCTCTGCGGGCTACAACACAGACACTACACCCTGGGGCAGGCAGGCGAGGGGCGATGCACCCCGCCCAGCGCCCACCCCCGTTCACGTGGCCATGCCCAGTAGAAGTGTTCGGGATGCCTGCCCAGTACAGGAAGGATGGCGGAGGGACGCCGGGGCTCTGGAGGCTACAACACAGCCTCTGGGGGACCCTGCTCACCTATCCCGAGCATTCCTCACCAGCGTGCACACAAATTAATCTGCACGTTTTGTGGGAAATACTCTGTCCTCGGGCAAGCCAGCTGCTGACCAGGCAGACGACCAGCAGTCTGTGAACGAGGTCGCGGAGTGGCCTCCGCTGCCTTGCCTGATCTGATTTGCACGCCAAGCACACTGGTCAGGCCCCCGGCCGAGCCACATGTGGCATTGTCTCCTGCAGGGCGGCCCTAGTCACGGATGCTCTGGTCCCATGGTGCCACCAGGATTGTGGGTCTGAGAGGCCCAAAGAGACCACGGCTCCTGAATGTCAGGGGCCAGTAGGGACCTGGCCTCAAAAGACCCCTTCTCCTGCTGCCCTTGGCTCTAGAACATCTACTGCCATCCCATCTCTAATCTCTCCTGGCCCCTGAGCTGCCCAGGGATGAAAAGGTACACACCTACATCTCCTGCACCTTGGACACCTTGTGTCTCCCCAGAACACTTCCAGGTGCCTGGCTAGCTGTCTCCTTGCCCCACCCCTCTTGGGAGCCCTGAGAGCCGCAGGGTCTCTGAACAGGAACCTATGGGTGAACACAACTGTGGGCGCTTGCCTGGGGCCAGGGAGCTCCCTGCCTCCTGGTGGGCTCTCCTTCCTGAGCAGCCAGCCCAGCCCTCGCCTGCCCTACCCCTGTACCCAGGGCAGTGGCACAGGGCTGGGGCCTCAGCTGACTGACCAGGCTGAGTTTGAGACATGAGGTACCATACTCTGGGGCTCCGCTGAGAACTTACCCTGGGCCTCATAGCCAGCCAGGTCTGGCTTCTCTGTGGCAGCTGGGCTGCTCTGGGGGCCGAGTGCCAACTGCAGCTGGGCAACATTCATACGGGCTGTCAACTCTCCGTTGCGGTCCCCGATCTGCCGTGAGCAAGTGGTGAGTAGGGTGCTCTTACCCCACAGGGACTGACAGCCCCCGAGTCCCTGCCCCTCACCTGCTGGACAGCCTGGGCTGGTACTGAGGATTGAATGCGGCAGTCTATCCCTGGGCATCCCCTACAGCCCATGGGCAACCCTGGAAGTGCTCAGGGTCTTAGGACCACAGTCCCGGGCATCTGCACTGTGGGGGGCTGTCTGGACGGGCCCTGCTCCCCTGTGGCCTGGTTCCCCTGGGGTAGGGGCAGGAATGACAGAAGGACTCGGGGGTGGGGGGCTAATGCCCTAGTGGGTGACACCGGCCGCCCACTGCACTTGGGGAGGATGAGGGACGGACAGGAACACAGTGCGGGCAGCCCCTCACCTCCTGGGAGATCTGCAGGTGCTTCTTGACAAACGTCAGGGCCTGCGCTGGGCTCCCCATGGACAGGTACGTGTTCCCCAGACTCCAGCACGCCCGGCCCTCGCCCACCCTGTGGGGAGAGAAGGGTCTGCACCTGTGCTCTGGACTTGCCCACCAGCCCAGGAGGCCTGTCAGCGGCAGCCTCTACCGTGTGACACCAGGTGACACCGAAGGTCGCCACACCCAGCAGCCCAGAGTGCGGCAGGTGTCTGAGGGGCCAGGGCCCATACACTACAGCCATAGGCCAGAGCCTTCCACAAATTCCCCGCGCCATTGGAGGCAGGAATCCCACCTCAAAACCAGTAACAGGGCTCAGTGGTGCACACCTGTGTCCCCTGTACTTTGGGAGGCTGAGGCAAGGCGATCACAAGTTAGACCCCAGGCTAATTTATCCCCTTGAGACCCCAGTTCAAAAAATAAAATATTAATAAATAAGTAAACATAAAGTATTGAAGGGCTGAGGATGCAGCCCAGGGCAAAGGCCCTGGGTTCAGTACTCAGTGACCCACACAGTCCCAAACAAAACCCTGGAAAAGCTGGCCTGTGAAAAGGTTGCTTTAGAGCTGGTTCCGCCCTCAGGGGGGCCGCGCGGCAGCGGGGGGGTGGCAGGGGTGGGCTGGGATGTGGCTCAGATTGGCCTGGCTCGCCCCCTTGTGGCCAGTGCAGCAATTGCACCGTGCCCTGTCTGCCTCCGATCCGGAGTCAGGTCCCTAGGCCACTGGTTTTCCTGTTCAGTGGAACTCTCACGAGGAGGCTTAGCCACTGCGCAGGGAGGACTCCGTGGCATTCGCGTTGCCACATGTTGTGGGACTGCCATCTCTACCCCTCCATGACATTTCCATGGCCCCAGGGGCTCTGAGCACCCAGCTGCGCCGCAGACCGGTTCCTTGCTGGTCTCCCAGGGTGAAGTTCATGCAGCCAGGAGACGCTTGGGGCCCACGGGTCCCTTTCATGCCCGGTGGTAGTGGGACGGAGGCCCGCACCTGTCGGCCAGTTCCTGGGCGATGAGCAGGTGCCGCAGGTGGAACTCAGCAGCTCGCTCATAGTCCCGCAGCAGCGTGTAGGTGTTGCCCAGGCTGTAGCAGGCCTGCGCCTCCACCGCCTGGTCCCTCAGCTGTCGCGACAGCTGCAGCGTCTTCCTACAGGGCGGGCACAGGGTCAACCCAGGCAGACACAGGGAAGGCTCCTGGTCCGTTCCGTGTGACGCCAGGTGCTGGGCGAGGTGCGTGGGGGAGGGGGCCTCCCAGGTCCAGCCCCACGACCCACCCTGGGATCTCTCTGGCTGCGTCTCCATCCTCCAATGTCCAGGGCAGAGGTACCTGGGTCCCTACCAAAGGTTTGCTGTGCAGGGGTAGGGGAGGAGTGGGAGTGCTCAGGATGGCCATGTCCACCGCTCAAGGCCTGAGACAGAGGTTCAGGATTCTTGGCAGGGCCTGGTCCTGGTTTTTGTTTGTTTTGTTTTGCAGAACCAGGTATTGAACTCAGGCCCTTGTGCTTGCCAGGGAAGCTCTTATTCCACTGAGCCATCTTCCCAACCCAAGGGCCTGGTCCTGATAGTCCTGCTCCATGGGCAGGAGGCCCAGAGGATTACACAAGCTGGGGACACCTACAAATTGTACCTATCTGGCCTTCCAGGGCAGCGAAGAGCCCACCTTGGCTCTGGGGGAGTCCTGTCCCTCCCTTTCCTGCCCCCACTAGGAGCCCGGGGCCCGCCTACTTGTAGTACTCTGCAGCCACGTCGAAGCACCCCAGGAAGATGTGCGCGTTGCCCAGGTTGCTGTAGGCCCTCCTCTCAGCTGCCTTATCACCAAACTCCTTAGCAATGGCCAGGCGCTGCAGAGACAGACCAAGCTGGGGTCACAGAGCGGCCCTGGGCCCTGACAGGGCAGGCAGGTGCTGTCCCCTGCCCAGGCTGCTTAACCCATGACTGAGTGTTGAGGGGCAGACAGGAGCCCCAGAACCCAGTGCAGGTGAAACAAGTAGGTGGGCCCCAGTCCCTGCCGGACCACGAGTCGCAAGCCCAGCCCTGGTGCAGAGCCCCCGAGGAGCAAGCCTGCATGCACGCACCTCTTTGTGGAAGGTCGTGGCCTCTGTGAAGTTGCCCAGCAGATAATGGGTGTTGCCCAGGTTGCCGTAAGCACGGCCCTGTGCTGCACGGTCACCCAACTCCTTCACCAAGCACAGGTTCCTCCTGGGGGCAGATCTGTGTGAGCCACACCCTGCCCCCACAGGAGCAGCCCCACCTCTACCTCCCGATGGAGGTGCAGGCTCTGGTCTCTCAGAGGGTGCAGGAAAGGGGGCAGCTGGGTGGGCTCCTGGGCTCCAGACTGGGTGGCTGGGCTTTGGTGATGCCCGACAGGTGTGACTAGGGCGGAGAGCAAGGGTTTGGCTGCGTGGGGGTCCCTGTGCCTGTGGCTGCCTCCCATTCCCGTGGCCCACACAGCTCTGCCAAGCCCTTGCCCCATCAGCCCCACCTGTCCACAGCGTCTGCTTACTCATAGAACTCGGAGGCCCTGCACAGCGTCTCACGCACGTCGGGCGGCAGGTGCTCCGGGTCTTGCGCCAAGTTCCAGCACAGCTGCTTGCCCTTGGCGTGGTACACGTTGCCCATGTTGTACAGTGCCCTGGCCTCCCCGACCTGTGGGCGGCATGGGTATGCTTGAGGTCTCCCACACGCCTCTGTGCCTAACCCCTGGGCTACTGTCCTGGGCCAAGGAGGGGAAAGGGAAGCCCAGCTCCCCGCTTCCCCAATGCCTCCTGGGGTGGTAGAGGTGTCCAGGCCCTCACTCTGTCCCTAACCCTAAGGGCAGGGCACCTGCACAACTGGCCTCTGAAACCTACAGACTTTCTGTCCCTGGACGCTGAGAGGCCGAGTGAGTGAGGACACGTGATGGGCAGTTTGGGCAGCTGGAACCCAGCCCTGTAAGACCTCGGGCTCCTGCTGCTGGGGGTCCCCATGTCTTCCCGCTTGCAGGGGGCATGCAGTGGGGCTGGATCTGGACACAGCCAGGTCAGGGTGGGAAGGGCAGGCAGCCCAGGAGGCGGGGATGGCCACCGTGCTTTCTGCCTCCCCTGATGGCCTACCTTGTCCCCCTGCTCCTGGGCAATGTCCAGATGCCGCTGGCAGCAGACCACAGCCTCGTCGAATCTGCCCAAGACCTTGAGTGTGTTGCCCAGGTTCCCACTGGCCTTGGCCTCCCCCATGCGGTCTCCGATGGTCCTGGAGGGCAGGAAGGAGTTAGGGGCCGAGCTGGGGTGGGCCTGGGTTGAGGGCAGCTGCAGGCTACAATGCTTGACTCAGGGTCACTTCCTCTGCTGGGCCAGGCTGGGACAAGCCCCCTGCCCAGTGTTAACCTCGTAACTTAAGCAGTGAGACTGCAGACCCCAGGTCCGGTGCTGAGGACAGGCTACAGGTCATGACGGGAGGCAGGGAAGGGACAGGGCACGGGTAGAGGACGCTCTGGGGAGCCTGAGGGTGGGGGCCAGGGAGTGCAGAGTGGGAGGGAGGCGATAGGCCCGGAGAGCTCGGTGCTGGGGGTGGGGACCTGGCCACACCACTGCAGGGTAAAAGGGAATAAGAAATGAGCCAGAGTCCCAGGCCATGATAGGGGTGGGTGAGATGGACAGATGGGCGGACAGACAGACAGACAGACAGACAGACAGACACAGAGCTCTGGCCATGTCCATGCTCCCATGGACAGGCACAGCTGGCTTGACAATGGCCACTGGCACCCTCCCGACCCTGGCCCTAGCTCTCTGGGCCTCCCGGCTGTCTGGCACCCTCCCGACCCTGGCCCTAGCTCTCTGGGCCTCCCGGCCGTCCACTCCCAGAACGGGCTGGGTCGCTCACCGGGCCAGCAGCAGGTCGTGTCTGTGGAACTGCAGGGCGCGGCCGTACTCCTTCAGGTAGAAGTAGGCATTGCCCAGCTGGCTGTAGATGGCACTCAGCGTCTTCAGATCCTCCGTGCCCACCTGCACTGCCGCCTCAAAGAAGGCCACGCCCGCCTTGAAGTCCCCCGCTTTGCACAGCCGCTCGCCCTCCAGGGCCAGCTCCAGGCATGAGGCCTCCGTCCTGGGGGGACAGGGGTGTCATGCCCACCCCACCTGGTCACCCTCTACACTGCACCGCGGGCCTGGGCCATCACCTGCACCCTGGCAGGCACTGCACACAGCTCATCTCTGCCGCTGCCATCAGGCCAGGTGCACTGGTCGGGACGGATCCGTTGGCCACCAGGCCACACTCAATTTTGGCCAAGCCTGGGGCAGGGGCTACCTACCATCCCATGCTCTTCCTCTGTATTGGGCAGCATAGGCTGGGGCTGCCACGCTGTGCGCCTTGGCACCCTGGGCTAGACTCTTCACCACCCACCGGGGAAGGCCCAGGGTCACAGCGCGGGCTCTGATCCTCAGGCAGGACCCCACCCTCCAAGCAGCTGCCTGTCCTCCAGGGAGTTTTGCTGGGCAGGGTGGCCTCTCTCAGGACGGATCCCCTCCCCACAGGCTGAGAAGCGGCTGCTCAGCTCAGAAAGAAATGACGGAGAGGACAGCAGCGTGCTCCAAGCTGACCCAACCCCTCCACGGCCAGCCCGCAATGTCTGCCTCAACACCCACCCACAGTCCGGGGTGCCACTGCCCTGGGTGGAGGCTCTGAAAGCCAAGCCCTTCCTCCTTGGGGCCTGCCAGCCTGAGCACCCACGCCTTGTCCTTTCCTGGCAGTGTCACCTCAACTGTCTGTAACCTCAGGGCTGCCTGAACTGGTGCGGCCCTCCTCAGAGCAGGACCGTGGGGCTGAGCAGCTCTTCCAGGTCCAGGTGGGTCTGGACTGGGGGTGCCAGCGTGGCGCTCGACACCGAGGACTTGGGGCCACCGGCCACTGCCTATGCTGGGCCAGGCTGGGCCCCGCCTGGGGTCATACCTCCTGTGGCCGTAGGCACCTGTCTGGCCTCCTGCCAGAGGCAGCGGGGATCGCATCTGCCTGACCACACGCCAGGCACTGCCCACTGGGCTGCAGAGCCTCAGGCAGACATCACACGTGGACACTGTCATGGCTCAGGCATGCAAGTGACGCCAGGGTCCCTGGCTTGAGGACAGCAGGCTCTGCACCTCCGTAGTGGACACTGATGGGGCTGGGGATCCGACCACTGCCTGATCCCCAGAAGCTAACAGAGCCCCTGGGGTGCTGAGGTCAGGGATGAGGCCTCTCTCCCTGCAGCCACTTTCCCCATGGGGCCTTCTCTGGGGAAGTTGTCCAGATGCCACATGGGTAATAGAGCCCATGGTCACCATGGCAACCAGCCACAATACAGCCCCACTCCTATGGCCAGGGCCATGCACAGCTTAATTAAAGCCTGTTTGTCCCCGCCCAACTGCTATAGACAGTGGGCATGGTCCCTTGCCACTGTCCTTTGAGGACACAGTGTGATTGGGGACAACGCATGGACTCACAGCAAAGGAGGCTTCTGCCCTGGGAAGGGCCTGGGCCAGGGGTTCAAGGAGGGGTGCAGAGGCCTTGCTGGCCAGGGGACGCGTGCAGGTGTCCAGGCTGGGGGCCCCTTCTAAGCTGCTAGAGCAGCCGCCACTGCCCGCCAGGCTGGCCCACCTCTTCCTCCGCACGTTCCTCATCTTCTGCACGTACAGCCACAGCTCCAGGCCCACGGGCAGCAGCAGCGGCCGTGGCCGAGGGGCGCCATACACCACCTTGCACACGGCCTTCTCCGCCAAGCTCAGGGCTGGTGACTGGCCTGCCATGGACAGCTTCCCCCTGCAGCCTCAGGATGCCTGGTCCTCCAGGCCCAGGGCAGAGGGCTGAATGTTCAGCAGCCTCAGCTCTGGAAGACCTGGGTCAGTGCTCTGGGGCTGCCGTCCCCTGCCTGACCTGATTAAGGGATCAAGGGCAGCACAGAGGTGCAGAGGCCCACGACACTGACGGGGGCGGGCGGGGCCGGCACATAATCCTCTCCTTCCTGTGTTGGCCACTGCCCACCCTGCGTTGCTGCCAATGCCTTGGGGTGCTGACATGCGGGTCCAGCCTGCCGCCAGCTCTGTGCCTGGGCCCTGGCCTGGCCCCGGGCTGCCCGGGGTGCTGCTGAGTACCCCTGCAGCACCTGCCTGGCACCACTGGAGCATGAGCCAGGACAGAGAAGCTGGGTTCTGGGCAGGGTTGGCACCTGGCCCCTCCTGCCCTCTCTGGACCCCATATCCAGTACGTTGCTCACCTGGCCCAGCCTGGCCCAACTGCTGCAGCCCAGTTGGCCCCAAGGCAGCTCTGACACAGAGCAGGTTGCACTGAGACAGCACAGAGCCCGTGACACCGCCTTCTGCTTGGCCATCCGAGGTAAGCACCAGGCCTCAGGTAGCCAGCATGTAGGTCATGTGGGTTAGCCCGGCCATCCCTGACCAATGAGACTGTCCCCAAACACCCAGAGCCCTGATCTCCTCAGCTCCCCTCTGCTTGACAGCCCAAGGAAGCTGAGTGTAGAACCCTCCTGGGCCTGGGCAGGACACTCCAGGGCAGCAGGATACACTGGGTCCAGCTTCAGGGCCCCAAGAAGGTGGGGTGGGTCTTTGAGCTCAGCAGCTCAGTGAGGGGGGCTGGCTCAGAACCAGCAGGATGGTGGGGCGGCACTGCAGCCAGGGGCCAGCTTGGGGCACTTGTGGCAGTACCCCAAATGCTGCAGGCCCTGGTGCTCCCTGCTCTTGTCCAGGCTGAGCCACAGTCTACCCTGGAAGGCCTGGGCCACCTCCTCCTGGCTAGATCCTGGCCGGCTCTGCAGGCCACCCTGTCCTCCTTGTCCCTTCACAGCACACTGTAGCCTTGGTGGCCTTGCCCCACTGGTCAGTTGTCAAGGTGCCCAAGTGCACCAGGCATCCCAAGAGGCTGCAGCTACCTGGGCCAAGAAGGCCTCTGCACCCCTAGGGCTCTCAGAAAGCCCACTCTCAGGTTACACCAACCCAAGCGTATGACCCCAGTTCCGTGCCTGGGATTTGCCCCCTCAGTAAGCTGAGGCACTGCTCTGCCAACAGGCGGCGGTTGTCTCCCTGCTTCTCTGCAGGAGAAAGACCATGTCCATGAGAGGAATCCAGCCAGCCTGGCTGCCCCCCCAGGGTCCTGACCCAGACCCACTCTCCCAGCCCCCTGGCAGGATGGCTCCCTGTGCCTCTCCACAAAAGGTGGCCATTGCCAGACCACAGTGGCCAGGAGCCAGGGCGTCGTCTGCCAAGGTTCTGTGGCTGCCCGCCAGTGTCTAGGTCAGTGGAGTGGCCCATGTGGGCCACATCCTGTGTGCTCACCACCAGGCCCCTGTAGCAGCAGTGTCTCTGGAGAGCCATCAGCCCATAGCCCCCCACCTGCCAACACTCGTGAGGCCTTTGGACCCTTTGGCTCCACAGCGTCCATGCCTGGCTGGGTCATCTGCCGGTCCCTGGGCCTGAGTCCTCACCTGCCCCCTCTGAGGAACAAGAGCAGGGTAAGCCCTCAAGACCCCATTCAGTCACCCCACAGTGTGCACCAAGAGACCCCTTCAATACCAAGGGCAGGGAAGGCAGCGAGGTGGAAGCAGGAGTCGCTGGGGATGGACAGACTAAGGGTCACCAGTCCTGGGAGAGAACCTGGGCCAGGAGACAGAGGCTGGCAGGCACTTGGCAGGGGCCCATGAGGGGCTGGCCCAGGCGGGTCCAGAGAGAATGTGGTACGGGCCCATGGGGAGCCCCCGGTGCCTCCCGACAGAGCTGGCCTCTTGCCAGGCTGGTTGGGGTGCTTGGCTGCTGGCCTGACAGGTCTGGGAGGCTGGGCGAAGAAGCTGGGCCTGCCCCTCGGGCCCCCATCCCAGGCCTGCTGAGCCAGGGCCTGTGCTGCCCCACCCTGGCCCCACTGCTCCTGGCTCCCCAGTCCCTGCCAGCCCAGCTGGGAATCTGTGTGGGCCCTTAGAGGCTCATAGGGCACCCTTGCCCATCTCAGGGTGCTGTTCCAGCACAGCTGCCTGCTAGAATCAAAGCCCCTCCATATGAGGCTGTGGTACTCGTCCCCCGGAAGGTGCAGGACACTGTGTCCCCTGGGTCTCATGAGCCCAGAGGACAGGTCTGGCCCCCGTGCCACAGCTGACTTTGATGTTGGAAGGGGTCAGGTGACACATGGATGTCTTTCTATCCTGCCCCAGGAAGCCTGCTGGATCTGATGCCTGAGGGACCCTCTCCACCACCCCACCCACTCCTGGCTATCTCTGTACCCTCCATATCTGCCCAGCTGCCAAAGCCAGTTCTGTCCAGGAGGGACCAGAGGTGAGGCACAGGTGCCCTCCTTAGAGGCTCCTGATCACTCAGCTGAAATCTGGGCCTGGCTCTGCTCTTTGGGCTCAGGGGATGCCAGGCCAACCCAGTACCCCTCCAAATGTCCTCTGCCAGCTGAGCAGGACAGGGACAACTGAGCCCCTGCGAGAGCCTCAGGCTGGCCGCAGTCAACACCCTGTCGGCTATCTGGCCCCTCAGTAAATGCCATCCAGCAAAGCCCCCATCCAGCAGGTACGCCTGGGGCCTCCAGTCTCCAGCCCCTCCTCTGCTCAGCGCAGCTCTGACCCTGAGTCTACACAATGGGGGCTGTGTCTCGGTGTGGGGCAGATCACGGCGGGGACATGAGTCTCTTCGGTGTGTTGGGACAGCAGGCCTTGGGGTGGCCAGAGGGGAGGGAGCAGTGGTTCTTGAGTCGGGGCCTCGGGGCCGTGGCAGAGAACAGCCTGCCTCAGCCTCCGCCTGGAGTCACTCCCCCAGCCCTCAGGCCTGCTCGGCTCCACCTGCCCGAGGTTTGAATAAACTGGCAGCACCTGGTCCACTTGGGGAACTAGGTGTCACAGCCACCCCAGGGACCGCCTCGGGGAGCACCTTCCATGGGAGTCACAGGCAGGCAGGTGTCACCCAGGCAGAGCCGCCCTGACGTCCCCAGCCACCAGGTCACCTGTGGTCTGCGTGATGCAGGTGTCTTTGCCGGCATGTACACGCCCACCTGGTGGAGGCTTCTGTTCTGGATGGCCGGCAAGGGGGAGAGCCCCAGCTGTGACTTTGGTCTCCAGCCATGCCACCCCTGCCTGGCTAGAGAGGGGCCTCTGGGCAACAAGCCCTGTGCTGTGCCAGGCCCTGCGGCCAGCAGAGCCAGGCGGAGCCCGTCCCCTTCAGATCGCTCTGGGCTGCGGAGGGGGCCCAGGGCAGAGCCTGCGTGCTGCTCGCCCACAGCGCCTGGCCACGCTGCGCGACACCGCTGTGCCACCGCCTTTGTTCCGGGCCGGCCCCCCCACCCTGTCTCCGCTGGACTGTCCCCCTCCTACCTGGAGTAGAGGCGCCTGGCCGCGGGGCCCGGGAGCTCCTCAGCCGCGGGCGGGGCCGGGCCTGCCATGGGGGAGAGAGAGCGCCGCCCCTCGCCCTCGCCGGGGCCTCGGCGCCTCCTGTGCAAGCGGCGCGGCTGCGACGACCGCGGGAGGAGCTGAGGAAGTGATGTGCGCGGGGCGCCCAGGCCCCTCCCGCCGCCACCGTGATGTCACCACCGCCCTCGTGGAGGGGAGGGCGAGGCAGGGGTGGGCGCCCACCGCAGCTGCCGCCACATCCAAGCCTGGGGCGGGGCGTGCGGGGGAGGGAGCAGAGGAGGGGCCTCCGGGCAGGGCTGCCTGTCCCCAGCCCCGGGGGCTCCTATGGACCACCTGCACCTGCAGACCCCGCCTGAACTCGCTGGGCAGGAGCCCCTCCATGGCACCCTGATTTTCCCTTCTTGAGGACCCTGGCCATGGGGTGAGGGCCGTGGGGTACTTGCTTCTGCCCAGCGTGAGGCCTGATGTAGGTCACAGGAGACCCCCTCCCCGCCCCATCACTGCCATCACACTGAGGGTTTCAAAGACCCTTCCAGCTTTGCCCTGCCAGGGGAAGCGGGTGCTTCAAGAAAGGCGGGGTGAGCACCCGCTGCCCGCCCAGGGCCCTATGCCCCAAGTTCATGTGTCCTCTCCCTGGCCAGGGGGCCCCTGGCGGCTGGCTGCTGTGGTCTCACTTCTGGTTCTGTCCAGCCCTCACCAATCCTGATGCAGTCAGGAGACCCCAGCCCTGAGGCCTGGCCGCTTCCTGCGGTGGGGGCCGGAAGTGGCTGAATTCCTCTGGAGCTCCTCCCTGGCCTGGCCCACCAGGAGCACCAGAGGCCACCAGAGGGTGAGCCAGACCTCAGGCAGACCCAGCCCGCAGCCTGCAGCTCAGTGGCTTCAAGCAAGGGAAAATGACAGCAGAAATAAGCAGGAGATAAGCAGGGGCTGAGGCCCTGCCCCTGTCGGCTCTGCCCTGGAAGCATGGCAACAGGCAATGAGAACCATCTATCTGGACTAAGGAGCCGGGTGGCAGGCCTCCGCCCAGGGGTAGCGCAGCTGGGAGCCCGCTTTGCCAATCCGAGTCCCCAGCCAGCCCCCTGGAGTGGGCCAAGGACAGTGGGCTTTGGGCCGCAGGCTACCTCCTTGTCCCCAAAAGCCGTCACCACCCTGGCAGTGGCTGCCATGGCAGCTATGTGCTGCTGGATAATGGAGGCCCCTGGGATCCACACTGGCCTGGAAGCCCCTGAAGAGAGGGAGGCAGGGGCCAGTGCTCTGGCTGAGAGGCCAGGATTAGATGGGATCAGCCACCTTGGCGTCTTGCCGGGCCCTGGGGGACGGGGTCCCCGCTCTCCTGCACCGCAGAGCGCTGTCCAGAGAGACCTGCAGAAGACGCCTGCGGCCAGGCCCACCTGCGCAAGGAGTCTCTGAAATGGCAGGGACAGGCGGGGACCAGGGCACCCTGCCATCCTGCTTCCTGCCCAGACTGCACAGCTCACGTCTGGCCCCTGCCTCCACTGGGGGTGCGCAGGGCCCAGGCTGCGGAGCTCCCTTGGGGCCATGAGCTCGCCCTTCTGGCCTGAGAGGCCCAGTGTGCAGAGGGCCCTTAGAGCGGGAGAGGCAGCGAGGCCTGGGGCACCTCCTTCCGTGTGCCAGGAGCGGGCGCGCCCAAGCCCGGCATCCCAGGCCAGCACAGCCACCTCGCCTGCAGCCACCTGCCTGACTGCTTGTGCCGTGGCCACAGTGACTTCACGGGATGAGGCGGCCATGACTCGCTCACCCGGCAGGAAACCAAACTTGGTTTTCCTGACTGCCTATTCACTCTCCTTGACCTCTGTCCTAGGCAAGGCTGGTGCATGTTGCAGTATCAGGGTCTCTGGCTGGGAAGAAGCCTGGGCTCAGGGGAGGCAGATGGACAGCCAGGCAGGTGGGGGCCTGAGTGGGGGCCTCCCAGGCACAGAGCCCCACAGGGCATGTGGCCTCCGACCCCCGGGGATGGCAGGCCGAGGAGAGTTGGAGGTCTGCGGCTGCACCAGCCCCCTTGGGAGCCTGCCCAGGCCCAGCCCGTACTGATGGGCTCCTGCCAGCTTCTGCTGGACTCCAGATGGGGAGGGAAGCCGGGCTGGGGAGTGGGAACATACGCGCGCACACACACACACACACACACACACACACACACACACACACGCATGCATGAGCGCACACCTAGGTAGCAAGCGCAGGGCTTCCCACCGCGTCAGACCTCTGCAAGCCTGAGTGGCTCCTCCTGCCACCTGTGCCCTCCCAGCGCCCCAGCCCCTGCCAGCGTCACCACTGCTGCCCCTGCCCTGGGGGCCTCAAGGGCACACGAAGCAGCCCTTCCCGCCCTCAAGGCCCTGCATATCATCCTGGTGACACAGAGCCCCCGGAAATGGCCCGGTGCCACCCTTGTCAGCACGGGCACCTGATCACGCAGCATTCCTGGGGCACTTGCTGGCAGCTGCCAGCTCTGTCACCATCTCGTGCCTGGGCCATGGGAGTGGGTGGGCACCGGAAGCCAGCACACAGCCTGCTCCAGGCAGCTGTGGTAGGGCTCACCCCTGGCTGGTGGGTGGCCTTGTGCAGGCACCCTCGCCCAGGATCCGTGTGGCCCCAGCTCCCAACGGTGGGCCCGGCACCCAGCCTTGCTGGGGGGTGTGAGCTGGCAGAGGGATTCTGGGAGCCCAGAGCCTGCTTCCCATCCTGGCCTGGCCATGCAGGCCACGCCCACTGGATGCAGAGGCTTCTGTCCAGGGACTCCTGGCCCAGCAGAGCCCACTTCCCGCTGCCTTGCTCTGTCCCCTCCAGGACTGCTGAGAGGCCTGCACCCAGGGTGGTGGCACAAGGCACAGCTATGCCCACCTGAGCCTGAGGCGGAATCCAAGGCCTCAGCCGGGGTGCAGCAGGGGTGTCTCCCTCACCAGTCCCGGCCCTCCGTCCATGGGCTCCTCTCCTCTCTAGGGCCCCTTCCGTCTCTCACAAGAACATAAACCACCCTAACCCGGGATGATCTCATGATTCTTTCTCCAGTTTTTTTGTTTTTGTTTTTAAAGACAGGGTCTCCCTATGTTGCCCAGGCCGGCTTCTCACTCGAGGCAAGCACCTCAGCCCCCGAGCCTGGGACTGCAGGCTCGGGCCACTGCCCAGCTGACGTCGTGGGTGCTTGTCACGCCTGCCGTGAGGTTTCTTCCAAACAGGCCACATGCGCATCTCCAGGCAGAAGCCCTCTTGGGCCCCCCCACACCCACTTTCTGGGGTCTTCCCTGCCCGGGCCGCACCAACACCCTGGGTGGGGGAGGCTCACGGTGCCTCAAAGTCTTCTCTGTTCATCTCACACGCTATTGCTGTGGCCTGAACGTCCTTCTGCCCCCAAAATGCATGCTAGGGGACCCAAGACCGGGCTGGCAGTGGTCTTGGGGTGGACTTGGGGTGACTCGTCACAGAGCCCCCTCCATCCTCAGATGAGGCCCCAGGCACCTCCTTCCTCAGGTCTTTTGCAGTCGCCTTCAGCTGCTGCCATCCCAGGCCCAGCACTCTGGCCTTGTTGCTCTGGAATGCTAGCAATGCATTCTTGTGTTTTGCAAGGGCCGGGTCTGCTTCTGCCGCCCTTCACAGACACAGCGCGTTCTGGATTCCGTTGTCCTGTGGATGTGCTGCTCCTCAGACCAACCAGCCTTTGGTGTGGGGAGCTTGGTGAGGGACAGCAGCCCCTTCAAGGCCTCATGTGCTCTGTCCTTCTACCACTCCGGGATGCCTGTCCTTCCTGGCCCTGAGCTCTGGGGAGGCAGGCAGGACCCTCTGCGCACGGGCCTCACCCATGGGCATCAAGGCCAGAGGGAGCCCAGGTGCTCCAGGGGCACCAGGCTGGGAACCTGGTGCAGTGGCTGGACTGCAAGGTGGCCCCTAGGCTCAGCCTCCAGCGCCATCCTGGCTCATCCCCCGCCTGATTGCCTGCGAGGCACAGGCTGGGTCCAGAGCAGCATCCAGTCTGCATGCCATCTGCCATGCCCGGGGCTCACAGACGCAGAGGTGCTGCCTGGCCGGCTGGGCCCAGAATGGGCTCTGGACTCCTGTCTTGGGGGCCAGGCCGCCCAGTGGTGCCACCCATCTGTCCTTAGCCTCAGATACCATTGCTAGCCTCATGCTGGACAACCAGTGGGCAGCCAGGGGCCACATGCCAGCGCTATGTGCCAGGTAGGGTCACAGGGGCACAGTGGGGGAGGGGACACCCGTGCAAGGTGCTGGTGACAAAGGGCTACTTTTTCCTCGAGGTTGGGGGCTAGGGAAAGACAAAGTTGGATGCTGGTGCTCTGGGGGTCCCTGGGAAATACAGGCTAAAGAGCTGCTGGGAGGGGGCAGTTGCCTAGGGCCCAGCTAGGGCAAGAAGGGTAGCTGGCTGTGGCTACCCTGGGGTCTGGGGGCTCTTTGGGCAGCTCCTCCTGGCTGCAGATTTGCCCGTCCGTCTGCTCCTCCCTTGCCTAGGGGTCACCTAAGCTAGCTGTTGGCTGCCATGGGAACCCCATCCCTGCTCTCTCATCCTGCTTCAGGTGAAATCAACACAAGTCAAGAGCCTTATCTCTCCAGCACAGGGGCCAGCACCCCTTGGTCCCCTCAGAAGCCCAGAATCGGATGGTTTGACTCAGGAAGGAACCCACCATCCCCATCCCAGATGAAACTGCCCTCACTGACCTTCAGCACCCTTGGGGCCCTGGGAGGCATGAGGCTGGAGCCCCAGTTCTTGGGGCCAGGCTAGGGTGTTCAAGGCAGAGGCGTCACTTCTGCTCTGAGGAGGCCAGGATTGTCTGTGACACTCTGGAAGCCTCAGTGAAATGACAGCAAAGAGCCTGAATGCTGTGTGTGTGTGTGCACGGGCGCACCCATGAGTGACAAGTGACAGAAGCCAATGCCTCTGCACTGACTGAGCTATATCCCCAGCTCATCTTTATTTTTTTATTTTTAGGCTGGACTCTGCCAAGACACAGGAAATGTGGCCCTGGGTGTGCTGGCTGTTCGTGTTGGAGGGGTCCCTGGCAGGCTGGGGTTGCTTCCCAGAGGCTACCCTGCTTCTGTGGCCCAGGATTCTCAACTCACAGGCCCACCTGCCTGCCCTGGTGGGAGTGGGTCCCTAGGCTGCTGGGGTACAGGGGTGTAGAAGAGGCCCTGACTGGGGCCTGGTACTGTGGTAGGAACACAGAGGGTAGCCAGTCGGGACCATAGACACAGCCAGGGGCCCGAGGGTCTCACTCTGTCAGCTTTGGGGTGTTGCTCGGGGTGACGACAGTAGGAGAAGGTCCTGACTCTTTCAGGGATTTCCGTTTGTTATAGTCACAAAGCCTCATGCAGCGTCGGAGTGGCTTCTAGAGGTCGGGAGTAATTAATGGTCTGGACTGTGGGTGTAGCGGTTAGCCTGAGTACAACATGGGGGGGGGAGGCTTGTGGGCTGCCCCTGAAAGACTGCCTGTGCCACGTGCCTCCCTGCCTCGGAGCCAGCCAGTGTGGCCTGAGCCCTGCACTACTACGGACACATTTCCTTCCTTAATTTGGGGTGTTGGGTATTTGTCCCAGCAACAAGAGAAAAGTAGCTGAAACACAGCTCCTTGTGGAGTGCAGATCTGATGCTCACTCCCTAGTGGACGGGCTTCTCCTAGTTTCCCTGCACTGGCAGGGTCAGCTTGTGTCCTGGCCTCCTGGGCTGGCACACACCTGGGCCCTATCCACAGGCAAGATGAACGTCTGGGTGCCAGATGTTGGGGCCCGGGCTCAACTCTAATTCCAGGACACCTGGGGCCCCCACCCTGGCTGCAGGCGTGTCCCGCCGGGACACCACCTAGGATGGGAGCCAGCCCCAGGGTGGCTGCTCTGGTCTAAGAGGTCTGCCTGGAGAGCTAGGGCCCTGCCCATGACGCTTGGGGTGTGGTCCAGAGACCTGGCCACAGCCATCTTCCCCGTACCCCAAACTCCTGGTGCCTACAGGGTTTTCCCCATAGACAAGTTTTTTGTTGTTGTTGGGAGAGATACCCCTTGGAGGTGGGCGAGGGTGACCTCACAGTGACAGAGACAGGGCGCCACCTACTGGCCACGCTGTGAATCACAGTTGAGGACCTGAGTTGACAGCCCGGCTTCCCCCCCCCCCCAGGGACTCGGTCCCCGGGTGCCTACGTTTGGTGTTGGTGCAGGGTGAGAGCAGCTTAGCAGCCCAGGTTGAAGCCCTCAGGCTTCACGCACTGCCCCCCAGGTACCCACAGCCCCTCTAGCCACACGCATGGTTGTGTAAGCTTTGAATCGAGTGTCATTGGGCATGGTGACGCCAGGCTGCCTGTCTCATTTACCCACCTGCCTGGCCTCAGCTGTCTTAGTGTCCCCTTCCCGCCCTGTGCTCCAGGCTGCTGTCTTTCACCAGGGCCTACTTGCATCTGAAACCAGGCTCTGCCAGGGTCTCAGAGGGAACCACAAGGGCTGCAAGCTTGGGGCCCCGGGATGAGAAGTGGACCAGCCTCTGAGTGCATGTTGCCCTCCCCGGCAGGGCGGGGCTCAGGGGCAGGGTGTTGCAGGTGTGTGCCCCCTCCCCCACACCACTGCAGTGCAGCTGAGGCTCCTGGCAAATAGGGAATAGGGTTCCCAGGCTGCTGGGGGGAGGGGAGGAGGCGTCTGCTGGGCCTTGGGGTTTCTCTGGCAACCGCTGGGTGGGGTGGCTCCTCCCAGCTTCTAACTCCAGTGCCTGGGCCCTGCGTGGTGACTCCAGCTCAGGCACTTGCGTTCTGGGCTGGTATCACAGGCCATGGCCTCTGCCCTGCGCCCTCTCTCCCCCTGGGAGCCCAGGAGCCACCCAGAGGGTGAGTGTCAGGGTGGCTGCCTGAGCCCTGCCCCACACCATGCATTTACCCAGACTCTTGGGGAGGTAGAGCCGGGGAGGGCAGAGGTAGGCCGGGAGGCCCAGGCTTTCCTTCTCTCCTGGACTTGGCTTTGCACAGAGGTGTCCCTTCAGAGGCAGCCCTGGGAGCGGGGTCCCTTCTGTGCTACACAGAGGGCTTCGGTCCCATTGTGGGGTCAGCATACTGTCTTATCATCAAATGAACTGCAGCCTGTAATCCCAGAGACCTGGGAGGCTGAGACAGGAAGACTGCAAGTTTGAGGCCAGCATAGGCCACTTAGACTTTGTGTCAAAACAAAAATCAGAAAGGAAGAGAAAGGGAAAGGAAAGAGGAAGGGTTGGAGATGTTCTTGTGGCTTGGGGGCAGAGTGCTGGCCTAGCACCCACCAAGACCCCCTTGGTCTCCTGGACTGCCAGACAGTGGCCCCAGACAGCACTGCAGGCCCCTGCTGACTGATGTGCAGCGGTCCCTGGAAGGCCATCGCCGGGCTGCAGGCAGGGTGGGCAGAAGCCGGACCCAGCAGGGCTGGCTCAGTGTGGACGCTGGCCTGGCCCCTGGGGAGCATCTCCTCTAGGGCTGTGGGTGGAGGTGGAGGCAGCCATGAGAAGGAGCCCAGAGCTGTGCCCTAAGGCCAGGGCCTCGGCCACCACCCTGAGTCCTTGTTGCCCACAGCTCCTTTCCTGGGCAAGGCCATGGGTGGCCCAGGCCATGGGCACTGGGCACTGGCTCCCTGGGGCTCTGGCTGGAAGGCTGGCCAAGAGGGTCTCTGCCCCACACTGCGTGAGCACAGCAAGGTGACCGTGTCTCTCTCACAGGAGCACACAGGGGACCATGCAGCAGAGGGGCAGTGCCTGGAGGTGGCGGGCCAGGTCTTCTCTGAGGCCTGGGCAGGTTTGCTGTTTCCTGGCCTTGGTGGCTGAGTCCCAGGTGACAGACGGGGGTGGAGGGGGTAGGGCAGGGCTGGAGCCACTGTCCTGCGAGTGTCCGTCTGGTCCCGATGTGCTCTCCTGCCATAGTCTCCCTGGCCTCTGGTATTACCATCCTGGCCTTTGCAGCTGCCTCCTCCTCCCTGGTGTGGGCCTTGTGCCTAGAGACCTGCCAGCTGGGCATTCATGGTTGGGGCATTCGTGGCTGGGCCAGGGGTTCACGGCACAGTGTGCGGGGAGGGTGGATGCCTGCCTGGCCTGGCTCTGCAGAGTCGGGGTGTGCTGTGTATGTGGGGAGCCTGTGCTGTGTGCTTGGTGGCGTGCCATCCCGTGTGACCCATCTAGCCCCTGCAGCCACGGGCACCAAGGTCCTGTTCCTCTCCTGGTGGCCTCAGAGTAGGTAGGGCGCTGGCGGCCAGAGGCTCGTGGAGACACCATGCAGGTTGGGTGTCATGCCAACACCAGGCCAGGCCGTTGCCGTGGAGGGCACTGGGCCCCAGGGTGTGGGCGTGGCGCCCTGCCCCTTGCTGGCCCCTGCCCAGGTTTGCATTCCCAGGGCCCAGGTAGCAAACAGGAAACACTGTCGCTAACAAGCATGGAGTGGCTGCCAGCCCCAGGCCCCGCTGCCCACCTGCTGGCTGCCCAGCAGGAGCGGCTATGCGTGCCTGTCACAGCTGTAGGGCCTGGGGTGCCGCCTCCACCCCACTCGGGGCAGTGGCAGGGGAGAGCCAGTGGTCAGGGCCGGTTGAGAACTGAGGTGCTACAGGCTCTTGACTCATTGTGCCCAGCCTGGGGTCCTTGGGTTCCTGGGTCTTTTGCCCCCAAGGAGCTTGGCTACCTGGGCGAAGGCCTGCTACCTTCCTAGGAGGCAGACACACTGGGGGTGGCCCCAAGATCCCTGTGCCCACTGAGGGCGATCAGGGAGGCTGCAAGGCCCCTATGAGCCCAGGAAGCAGCTCCCACGTGGTGGCTCCATGTGGCCCAGTGACCCCTGGAAAGCCCCTGCAAGGGCTGTTCTGCCTGCCCTGGGGTGTGGCAGGTGCCTCTGACCCTGCCAGGACCTGTGGCAGGCTGAGCCCCAGCTCCCCATACACTGAGAATGTGAGTGGGGTTTCCCTGCGGGACGCTCTTGGGCCCACTGTTGGCTCTCTGGGGAGCCTTCTGCTCCTGGCTGCCCGTAGCAGACCCAGCCAGGGTGGCCGACCTGGGAACCAGCAGAGGGAGCCTCAACCTGGGGAGCCTGCTGCATCCCTGTGCACACACTGCTGGATGGGCTCACGCACAGGCCAGGGCCCTGCCTGGCTCGCTCCTCGGCTCTGCCTTTGCTCCCCACCACGGGTATCTGCCTTCATAACTGCGCTGTGCATGTGCAGAACACAACCGCCGTGTTGTGCTGTGATGGGGCCAGGGCCCACCTCTTGCAAATGTGACTGAGGGACACACGTGTGGGTTTGCTCTGTTTCAGCCTCAAGGGTCAGGCTACTGGGCCAGCCCTGGACAGCAGGCTGGTTACACAAGGCAGAGTCGGGCGGTGCTGTGGCAGGGACCCTGCGATAGAGGCAC
The DNA here is from genome assembly GCA_004027165.1 of Ctenomys sociabilis. Taxonomy (NCBI): domain Eukaryota; kingdom Metazoa; phylum Chordata; class Mammalia; order Rodentia; family Ctenomyidae; genus Ctenomys; species Ctenomys sociabilis. The sequence continues at coordinate 44,386 of PVKA01006572.1, read as the reverse complement.
TGCTGTGCTCAGCCCTGGGGGTGCCCAGCCCCGGACTTGGTGGGCGCCCTGGGGCTGTTCGAGGACCTCGTGCTCTGGGGCTGGGGAGGGGGCAGGGGATGCATGCAGCAGTGGCGCCTCCTGTTCCTGCCACTGGCCCCTCACGCTGAGCCCTTTAGGAGTGGCCGCGGGGTGGGCGGTGCAGCTCAGCGGTAGGCCTTGGCCTAGCACGACGGGCACCCCCACAGCTGCAGCACAGGACAGACATCTCCAGGTTCCCTACGTCACCTAGAACCGACGGGTCCCCTGCCTTTCTCAGGGGACACTCGGGAGGAAGGAGCACTTCGGGGATCCCTCTGCCTTCCCACTTCCTGTGCCCGAGGTCAGCCTGCAGCTGGGGTAAGCCCCAGGGCCCTGAGCACACAGCCTGTCCAGCCAGGGTGAGCAAAAGCCCTCTTGGCGGCCCTGAAAGCTGCAGGCCTGAGGCGGGTGTGGGGATCCTGCTCCTGGACAGCATTGGGTGCACGGCAGCCCCAGGCCCTGTCATGAGTGACACGGGGTGATTATGCTGTCACTGGGTCACTTGGAACCTCCCCACCCCAGGGAGACAGCTCATTAGAAAGCCCCACCTGCTCCCACCAACCCATTTCAATGACCGGCCTAAAGGCTTGCACTTGGGCCGGGGGACCAGCACAGGTGGGCACCCAGAGCAGGCGGTGTCAGCCGTCCCGAGCAGCCGTGGTGCCCTGCTGTAGGCGTCCAGGCTGCCACGTGATGGCCCCATGCCTGCCCCGATGTCCGGTGGGCTGCCCGCCTGCCTAGGGGGCGCACTGCTGCCCTGTACCAGGGAGGCCCCAAAGCCAGGCCTATCCTCCCTCCCCAGGGTCCTGGGGAGAGGGGGCCCCAGGAAGGCCGACAGAGCGCAGGTAGGCACAGTGTGGATGGGGCTGTACCTTGGCAGTGTGGGTCAGGGGGGCCAGGCCTGGCTCTCCCAGCCCGGGGCCCCATTGGGATGCCGGGCCGGCCCTCAAGGGCTGTGGACAGGACCCAAGACAGTCAGTGCGAGGCACACGGCAGGCCCCACTGACTGTCCTATCCTCAGGTGGAGAGGGAGGCAGGGTCTCCTGGCAGAGGTGCTCAGAGCAGAGGACTCCAGCCTGACGCCGTGCCTGTCCCTCTCTCCAAGGGAAGACGGGCCCTGTCCACCTGAAGCTGAGGACTGTGTTGAGGCTATGGCCCAGCAGCTGGGGGCCTTGGGAGCAGCCCCCCTCCTGGCCTGGCCAGGCAGCCGCGATCCTGCAGAGTCGGCACCGCAGGGCGTGGCTTGCAGCCTGCCAGTGTGGTCCACCGACCAGGAGGCCAAGAATGGGGGAAGCTCAGTGTCCTCTGGCCGCTTGTCCGGCTCCTCGGGGGGCCATGTGTCTCATGCCCCGCCCCATGGGCCTGGGAAGGAGCGGCTGCCGCCACGGGGGCTGGGGTCACAGAGGCCGCCCAGAAAGAGTGACCCAAGGCTGGAGCGGCTGCGGGACCGGATCCGCCAGCAGGCCCAGGGACAGGCGAGCTGTGCCCCCCTGGGCATCTCGGCCCCCTCCAGCGCCTTGCACCTCTGCTCTGCCCCTGCGCCCGCATCCCAGAGGAGGACCCGCAAGGTGACAGCCGCCCTTCCAGCCCTGGCACACTCAGGTCCGAGGCAGAGGCAGCACGGGAGGGCTGGTGGGGAGGGGGGCTGGGTGAGGTGGCCGGGTGGGGAGGTGTGCAAGGTGCTGCAGGTCGCAGAGGGCTTCCTGGAGTAGCCATTGGCGAGGGCGTCCAGGCATTTCTGGTTGCTGGGACACAGTACCTGCAGGAGAGCTCTGTCTTGGCTCGGAGTTTGTAGACCTTACAGCCTAGGTTGAGCTGGCTCTGAGCCAGCATGCTGTGTGGGGGCAGGGTGGGGTGAGATGCTCACAGCCAGAGGGCCGGAAGCAGAGGAGAGAGGAGCCAAAGACAACCTTTCCAGGCTCTTCTGCCATGTCCTGGCCCAGCCTGCGCCCACCAGGCCACACCTCCTGCTTGGAGCTGGGCAACTAAGGCACCCATGGTGCTCACCTGCGGCAAGCCCTGCTCAGGATTGCTGAGGCTCTCGGGAGGCACTGAGATCTGTACTGTAATAGGGGGGCTTCCAAGCCAAGCAGGGGATCAGGCACTCACTGAGGAAGATGGAAGTCGGGGTGTGGAGGGCTGGTGGGAGGGCCCTGGTGCGCTGAGCCTGGGTCTGGCCTCTGTCCCTGCTGCCCTGGGATATAGGTGCGAATTTAAACAGACAGCAGCATACAGAGGCACCTAAAAGCCAGCACAGGACTTGAGGGCCACCTGCTTCCCTCCTAGCAGAGACAGGGCCAAGGTGGAAAGTTAGCCGCTAGCTCAGCACCATAAGTGCCCGAGTTCAATCTCTGGTTCTACAAAAAAAAAAAAAAAAAAAAAAAAAAACCAACTTCCCGGCCTGGAGAGATAGCTCAGTGGACTAAAGCTGTCTGTGTAGCCAAGCTTCGGCCAGCACAGGGACCACAGTTCTATCCCCTGCATCACATGCAGCACCAGCCCCGCCCCCAGAGCTGGCCCCAGCCTGGGTATAGTGGCACATGCCTGTAATCCCAGCACTGGGGAGCTGAAAGCAGGAGGGCCCCCATGAACCCAAGCTGTGTAGTGAGCCCTGCAGCAACCAAAGACATCCATTCATCCATCCATCCATCCATTCATTCATTCATTCATTTATTTTGGAACTGGGGATTGAACTCAGGCCCTTGTGCTTGCCAGGCAAATGCTTATTCTACTGAGCTATCTCCCGGCCCCTCAAATACATTTAAATAAATAAAATATGAAGCACTACCCTGTGGAGGGATAGGGACCTGCTCTAGCTGCTTATGGGGAGAAACTTGCCATTTTAAAGATAATAGCTTATTTTTTTAAAAAAATCTATAAGATATATATATATATAATTTGTCAGCTGGATACATAGCATGCGACTATAATCCCAGAAAAATACATTGGTTAGGGCAGGAGGAGCTCAGATCTGAAGCCAGCCTGGGGAATTTACCAAGACCTCATCTCAGATTAAAAACAAGAAAAGAGTTCAATCCCCGGTTCTGCCAAAATGATAATAATAATAATAAATTTAAAAAAAAAACAAACAAACAAAAGCCCACGCGTAGTTCCGGGTAGAGCACCTGCTGGGCGCGTGAGGCCTGGGTTCCACCCCCAGTGCTGGGCGCAAAAGTAAATATTTACATCACTATGTCTTTTTGCACAAATGGACTTTTTTCAAATGTTTTAGTCTTTTATTTTTGGGACAGGGTCTTGCTATATTGGTCAGGCTGGTCTTGAACTCACTCTGAAGCCCAGACTGGCTTTGAGCTTATGACAATCCTCCTGCCTCAGCCTCCCCAGTGCTGGGATCACAGGCGCATGCGGCCATACCTGCTGTACAGGCAGGACTTCAGGCTCGGGCTGCGGCCCCCTTGCCTATGTGTGGGCCAGGCTGCGCTGGGCACTGAGCAGAAGGTCCTTGGATCTCTCTGCTGGGTGCCCAGAGTCACTTTGAGGGGTGGCTTACGTGGCTCCCAGGCCAGCGTGTGTCCCTGGGCCTGGGGGAGGCATTCCTGGGCGTGGGCCTTGGGCTGGGGGTGCCGCCAAGCTAAGCCCAGCTGCTCAGAACCCCCTTCCCACTCACCCTTTCACCCTGGCCCAGGTTTCAGCGGCATCTGTGAGGCGGAACCCCGAGGGAAAGGCCAGGCGCCCCTAGGAGCGGGGCGGGAGCTCTCTCAGGTCACCCGGCTCCAGGCTCCTGGTGAGTGGGTCCAGGCTGGGCCTGCCTCATGGAGAGGATGTGGAACATCAGAGGGGACCCTGCCTGGGAAAGGGTGGGCGTCTGTGCAAAAGTGTGTACGCGCATGTGTGTTCTAACCCTCTGCCTCCGGGACAAGGGATCCAGGCAGCAGGCAGGGCAGAGGGTTGGGCAGGTGTCCCCAAGAGGCCAGGTCAGCCTCGTGTCCCCAGCGACCCTTCCGCCTTGGGCTCGCTGGTCCATCTCTCAGCGGGGGCACTCACTGCCTGAGCCCAGAGATGAAAGCAAAAGCAGCACCCAGGCAGCGTCTGGCCCGGGGCCCAGAGCACAGCTGCCCTGCTCCTACCTGGGTTCCGAATGGTCCTGAGACCTTGGCCTCATTCTGAGCAGCGGGGCCCTTGGAGGGTCCTGAGTGGGGCTGCATCCCAGGGGCCCAGGGCGTAGGGGGTAGTCTGTGTCCCAAGCCAGGGAGAGGGTGACCCATGTGCTCTGAGGGGACAAGAGCTCGGGTGGCCCAGGGATCTGCAGTGAAGATTTTCCTGGGCTGTAGGAGGAGGGTGGTGGCCAGGGAATGCCCTAGATAGCAGCCAAAGCACACATGGGTGTGTGGCACCAGGCACGTAGGGCACCCCCAGATGGAGCCCTGCACTGATCCTTCTACTGGGGCCAGCGGCAGCAGCAGCCATGGCCAAGCACAGAGTCACCTCTGGTCACCTATCCTTTTGAGGGGCTCTGGTCCCCCCAGCCAGGGCCCCCTCCGTCCATGCCCGTGCAGTGCGGATGCAGCCTCTCAGCTCCCTGCCAATTTCTGTGCCAGGCCCCTGTGCTGACACCAGAGAGCTCAAGGCCAGAAATGGGACAACCAGGGCCACATGTGCTGGGAGACCTCTGCCCTGAGCCCGTCACCTTGCCTGCTCGGGCTCTTGGTCCTCTCCCTGGCCAGCTATCTGCCACACTGGGGTGGGGAGTGGGGAGCTTACTCTGTTCTTTATTTGCTCAGCAAATGGTGAAGAGGTCTGATCACCTCCTGGCCTGGTGTCCTCTCTCTCCTCCGACTCAAGGTCCCCAGGACAAAACCCGGAGGGCGCAGAGCCACTCCTGCAGAAGGGACAGGGCCCCCAAGCTGCCCTCGCCCAGCAGAGCCGCCAAAGGCAAAGGTGAGGTTCACGCCTTGGCCCCAGATGCCCAGGACAGGGTTCCTCGCGTTCCAGGGGCCTGGCTGCCGCGCCAGCGCTAGTTTTAGCGATCTGGTGGCCCTGGTTTGCGTGGTGCAGGGCAATGTCCCTTGTGGTGACCCTAGGATCACAGTCATCTTTGAGTGTGTGACCTGCAGGGGCACCACGTGGTCTGTGGGGTACGAGACAGCCTGCAGTTTCACAACGTGTCCCAAAGGCCATCTTGTGACCATGGGTAGTTAGGGAGAGGGATTTGTAACTCAGGGTACCCCTCAGAGGCCAGGGCCCCACAGAGACCCTGGCGCCAGGGCTTGGGAGTGGTTTTCAGTTTGTGGGGTGAGCCCCTACCTGGGTCCCTGGAGGCAGGTGTGCTGTATCTTATAGGCAGGAAAACCAAGTCTTGGGGAGGTTCTGTAGCCTGCCCAGGGCCACTGAGGCAGGCAGAGCCAGTGCTGGCACGGGCCCATCCAGGTCGATGCCCACGCTCCAAACCAGAAGGCAGCTGTGTGGCCCTGGTCTCTGGGGACAGCGCAGAAGCCCTGGTGGGGAGAATGTGGGCTCTCAGGACTGCGGAGGCTTTGTGAGACCCTCGCATTAAGCATGCAGCCACAGCGCCTGTTCCCCTCTCTCAGGTGGGGCTCCTGAGCTGCCCCGACACCCTGGCTGGTAGGGAGGGGGCTGTGCTGTCCCCAGCACTGGCCCTGCCTGGTGTGGTCAGTCCCCTCTGTCTTGGCCACAGCGTGGCTTTCCCCATGGACACTGCTTGGTGACAGGTCAGGGGAGGCAGGAAAGCCTAGCAGGACTGCATGACATGTGTCCCCTGGCTGGCAATGGTGACCTGGATGGGAAGGAAATCCTCCACCGGGACAAAGATTTGGGGACATTGTAAGATCCTCAGAAATGCACAAGACGCACCCCCTTGCATGTCGCCTCCCCTAACTTTCTGGTTTGTTGAGTTTTAATGGCTCACTTGAAAAATGACCTGCCTGCTGCCTGACACGGGGTTGGCAGGGCGTGCCCGCGGCCACATCCATCACCGCTAGCTCCATGTCACCCTGACGGCGGTCACCATTAGTTTCTGTCAGTGACGAAGTCACAGCTGGGCTAAGGAGAGATGAGTCTGGGTTCAGGGGTCAGAGCCGCTGGACTTGGGAATTGGATGAATTAGAAATCTGCTGTAGTTAACAAAAAATTAAATCACAATAGTTATAAAATATTCATCCATCCGGGCCAAAGGAAAATGAAGGCCGATCTTTAATTTCTGATTATATCACCTCACTTTGCATTTTTTATCATAGATTAGGTTGGCCCGGAGCAGTGACAGGGCACCTGGGACTTCATCCATTTCCACAGATTAAAAATCCTCTCATAAAAAAATTAATTGCCATTAAACAGCTTAGCAGAAGAAAAAAATGTGCCCGTCAGGACCCATTCATCGATCAGAACCCCTCTGCTGGGCTGACGGGGAGCTGGCCATGTAAGACAGGGCCAGAGGGCGTGGCTGACCCCCGGGGGTCCTGGGCTCAGTCCCAGTCTTGGTCCTGGCCCCGGTTCTGGCCCACAGAGGCGGCCAGCGGCTCTGTCTGCAGAGCAGCTGTGGGGCAGGGCCGAGAGGCTTGATCCGCCTGTTTCCCTCTCTCATCCTCACCAGCCCAGGGTGCGGACAGCTGCGAGGTACCATCCTCTGTGGGCTCTGCACTCTAGAACTTCCAGGCTGCCTGCCACAAGGGGTGACTGTCACCCCACACATTTGTGTGTGTCTGGGGGTCCCTCAACTCAGGAAGCTGAGGCAGGAGGACCACAAGTTCCAGGCCAGCCTGAGAACCAGACTCTGAGCTAGAGAGTGAGATGAGCTGGGTTCAGAGCTGGTGACCGTGCTTCAGCTCAGGGCATGCTTCCTGCTTAGCAGTCAAAGCTGGAGTCCAAGCTGGTGAGCGGTGAGGCTGCGCTACAACCCACGTTTGGGCGCCCTGAGACCAGCTGTTGACCTCCCTGGCCTGGGACCCCCGTCCACAGAGAAGGCGTGGCTGATGACACGGGCTCAGGGTTGTGGGAGGGAGGACGGCGGCCTGATCGGGTAGCTGGGCTGGTGGAGTGCCTCTGGGTGATCCCATGTGAGGCGTCTCTGTGCGTACTGGGCAGCCTTGGCTGAGACTGTGTGCAGGTGTGCACCCCTCCAGCCTCTGGGTGCCACACCCGGGCCTGCAGCAGGAAGGTAGGGGGTGCCAGTCAGGTGGGGCCTCAGAGCTGCCGTGGCCAAGCCTGAAGAGGTGCAGGTGTGTGTCTAAGCACGCGTGTGTCTGAGCACGTGTGTATGAGCTGGCAGCCTGCTTTCAACTCTGCCAGGTCCTTGCGCCTGGGTCTGTAAGGATCACAGGCCTGGAGCAGAGCTGGTGACTGCACCCTGGGACACAACATCAAGCCTTGGTGGGTGACACTGGTTGGTGGCGGTCAGGACAGGAAGCCCCTCTGTGCTCTGGACGGGGGTCGATCATGTGCTGCTCAGCACCCTCAGGACCCTCGCCGACCCCTGTGGTGGCAGCTGAGTCTGGCCAGCTTTGGCACAGCTTAATCTCAAGGGACATCTGCAAGCCCCTAACCAGCCCCCAGCGCCCACCTAACCTGCAGATGCAGGGCTCAGCTTGTGCCAGGGCCCACAGCAGCGGCTGTGCATGTTCTCTCTGCCTCAGATCCCGAGTCTGTCGGCTTTTGCACCTGGAGAGGACAGGAGCTGGCACGGCTGCTGCTGGGGCCACCGCCTGCCCAGCCTGCACACCAGCGCTCCAGCGCCTTGAAGGACTTGGGCTCCACCATGGCATTAGGTACTTCCCACCTGTGCCGGGCTCTGCCCTGCTCCGCCACAGCACCTGGGGTGGGCACAAAGGGGATACCCATGTCCATGCCACAGGAAAGGAGGCCCTGGGGCCTCTCCCTGAAATCTGCTAGTCACCTCTAGATTTGCACTACACAGGGGGTCTCCAGAGGTGCCTCCTAGGTGCCACCAGGGTTTTCAGGAACCGCTGCCCCGTGGCCTTGTCCCCTCCTTCCACACGTTCCTGTCAGTGCTATGACCAGTGCGGGCAGCTTGCCAGGTGTGGCTCCTGCCCACTCAGGGCTGCCATATCTGTGCTGAGCACTGAGAGTCACGGGGGTCTCGAGGGGCCTGGCCGAGGCCACCGGACACCCTTGTAGCCACCTTGGCACCCCTGCGGCCACCCGGCACCCCTGCGGCCACCCGGCACCCCTGTGGCCACACGGCACCCCTGCGGCCACCTCGCACCCCTGCGGCCACCCAGCACCCCTGCGGCCACCCGGCACCCCTGCGGTCACCGGGCACCCCTACGGCCACCCGGCACCCCTGCGGCCACCCGGCACCCCTGCGGCCACCTGGCACCCCTGCGGCCACCCCGGCACCCCTATGCCCACCCGGCACCCTGCGGCCACCCGGCACCCCTACGGCCACCCAACACCCCTGCAGCCTCCCCGGAACCCCTGCGGCCTCCCCGTGGCTCAACACATGTGTCACCACAGGACACAGCAAGAAAGCTTCGGCTGCCAGGGCCGCATCACCGGTCCACACCTGGCCAGACAGGCCCGCCTCTGCTGGCAGTAACCTGCGAGCGTCAGAGAGCACAGCCAGCCTGGCTTCCCATGGCCAGCGGGCGACAATCCAGACCACCATGGCCATCCTACAAGACCTCCGCCAGCAAATCCAGGCTGGGCTGGAGCTGGCCCAGGGCCCCAGGGCCAGGCTGAAGTGCAGGGCACCTAAGCTGAAGCCACAGAACCTGGACCAGCAGGGTCCTCTGAGCACCAGGCTCAGGCAGAGCTCTTGCTTGAAGAGTCCTTGCAGCATGATACTAGAAGGGGCCGGGGGCACCCATCCCCGGCAGCCCTCGGGCACCTTGGCCAAGTGGAAACCCTGTCCCCAGCGGGTCCGGGCAGTTGGAGCCCAAGACCCCTGCATCCAGAGACCTCTGAAGCCCCCTGAGAGTCTGAACCCCTGTCTTCGACGGCCCTGGAGTGCCCTGCCCAGGCAGGCCTGTCCTCAACAGGCCTGGGTAGATAATGAGGGCTGGGAGCTCCCTGAGCCCAGACCGTGGAGCCCACTGGAAAGTCCTCATTCTGCCCCTTGGCAACCCCGGAGTGGCTGCCCAAAGACAGCTGGCTCCCCCTGCAAGGGCAGGGGTGCCGCCACCCCACCCTCCGAAGCAAAGCAAGCCTGGCCACGGAGCTCCCTAGGGAGGGAGCTGGATGCACAGCCCTTCCCATCCCGCCCCACCTGGGGGCCCCTGAGCCGCTCGCACAGCTCCGAGGCCCTGTGTGACTTCACACACCAGAAGGCCCAGGCACAGCGGCGGCACGCCCTGCAGCAGGTGGCCACGGCCATGGATGCACTGGAGCAGAGAAGACAGCGGCTGCAGGAGGTCCACCGGAAGCAGAGGGAAGCTGTGCAGGGCAAGGTGGCCCCTGTGGTCTCTCGGACCAGCCCCAGCATCGTCACCTTTGTCCCCAGCTCTGCACAGGCTGGGGTATGTGCCTGAGGCCACTGGGTCCTCCAGCATGTGGGTACAGCTGGGGCACCAGAGGTGTTTCCCTGGGTTGAGTGGGGTTCCAGCCAAGCCACCCCCAAGGAACCTGTGGCCTCTGTTGAAACCCCTGAAGCGGTCCCCAGGTCCCTGAAAAGCCTGGAGAACCCAGCCTGAAATCCAGAGGAAGCTGGCCAGCTCTGAGGTGCAGGATGGGGCTGTGGGTCTCTGCCCCAGGGCTCTAACTTTGGCCTTGGTTCCTTAGGTCCTAGAAGCTCCTGGAAATCTGGAGCCTCCGGAGCAAGGGTGGAGCAAGGTGACTTCAGGCGTGGTGCTGGGGGACCAGGAGGTACCTGGCAGGTGAGGATTGGGGGAGAAGCCCAGCTGAGAACATTCCCTAGGAAGGGGAGGGGCCGAGAGGCTTCCCACCCTGGCCAGGCATCCCCAGGGCACCCCCATTTTCCCAGAGGAGAACTTAAATGACCAACTTTGGGAGGCTGAGGCAGGAGGATCGAAAGTTTGACTCCAGCCTGGGTATATCTAAGGTAGTACCCCACTGTGATCTGGGGCCACCCACTGCACAGCAGTGTGCTGGAGCTGGTCGGCCCTGCCTAGGAATTAGGACAGTTGCACACCCCCTGGGTTTTATTTTTGTTTTTGTTTTGAGACAGGGTCTTACTGGGTAGTCCAGGCTGGCCTTGCACTCACTATGTAGCCTCCAGCTCGCAGCTGTCCACCTGCCCTGGCCTCCTGAAGGTCGGGGTAGGCGACAGGGGTGGTGTGCCACCGTGCCCAGCACCTCCAACCCTCAGAACTTGCATCTTGCCACCCTGACACTGTCCCTCTGCAGCCCCTGACACTCTCCATTTGACTTCTGGCCCTCTGGATTGAGGGCTCTGGGGACCTCCTTCGAGTGGGTTCTCTCAGTACTTGTCCTTGGTGGCTGGCTTGTTTCCTGCCATCCCCGTGGTGGCAGGTGGCAGACTTCTGGGCCCCTGATGTCCTCAGCACCTGGCACTCAGGTGCTTTCTGCCCGTCTCCTGGAGCAGCTCAGCCTGGCTGAGCTTCCGCTGTTCTCTTCCATCCTGCAGCTTCTGTCTGTGTCTGAACAGAGCATGGAACCCCCTGGAGATGCCCCTGCCCACATCTGCCGCTGCCTCCCTGGGCTCCCTGGGGGGCCCAGATCCAGGCCGGGAGCTGCATGTCTGCCTAGACCCGCAGATGGCTGAGCGGCTGGGCCTGTCGGGCCCGCTGCACGCCCAGCACAAGCAGGCCCGGCTGCAGGCGCTGGAGGCCATGGCTGGAGTTCTGCAGCAGCGCGTCGACATCCTGACGGCCAAGCTGCACCGGACTGAGGCCCCAGGCCATTCCCAGGCCCCAGCCTCTGGGCTGCCACCCCCGGGGCCTGGCTCCACACCCCCTGCCTTGGCCTGCCCAGAGGCTCCCGTGCCCCGTGGGGACAGAGGGTCCCCCTGCGACGACTTTCTGGGTGTGGAGCTGCTGCCATGGAGCCCTGGCTGGGTCAGCCCTGACAGCCAGTACCGAGGTGGGGCTGGGGCTTGGACGCAGTGGCCCTGGGTGGTGGGAGGTCCCCTTCTCCCTGCACTCCCTGGCGTCTCCTTTGAAGATGGTTGGAGGTGACTGTGGCTGGCCCTCCTATGCAGCGTGTGACACATGCTGCACTGCACCCTCCTCTTGTCTTGTGCCATGGCAGGGGAGCCCAAGGCCTGTGGCTCTGCTGGGCCCGTGTCGGGCACGCCCAGGGACTCCTGTCACTGTGACTCAGGCCCAGCCTGGCCATGCCTGCTGTGCCGATGCGCTGTGACATGTCCCCTTTCCAAAGGTGCCGTGCAGGGCAGACATTGGCAGCTGGAGCAGAGGCTGCAGGAAGACTCGGCTCCCTTCCAGGCTGCTGAAGCAGGCGTGGGGAGGTGAGCTGGGGTGCTTGGGTCCCCCCATGGCCCCCAGACCCCTTCAGCAGCCCAGGATCAGGGCCCAGGCAGGTCTGGCCCTGACGCAGACTGAGGCAGCTCCGGGGCACCTCTGCAGCTGAGCAGCGCGACGCCCCAGGGCCAGTCCCCCACAGACACCCTTTGGGCTGGCTCTGGGCCCGTGGCAGACACGGTCGCAGCTGCTCCTGCCAGCAGCTGTTGCTGGCTGCCACTTACCCACGGTGCCATCCCAGCCTGTGTCTGAGACCCCTGGGGCACGTGCATCCAGCTTTGCCTCAGGTCTGGCCCCGGCCATCTTGGTGTCCCAGTCACACAAGTACATCTGGGGTTCCTTGTGGGCACTAGGCTCTTGCTTTGTGGCCGCCACCTTGCCCAGCTTCTTCCTGCTCTTGAGGGGCCCCTGTGGCCCCAGAGAGTCCCCGAAGCTCCTGTCCTGTGAGTGGTCTCATCACTCGCATGCACTGGACAGTGCTCTGAGGATTCTCCAACTGTCCAAGTGGTCCACTGGGGTCCCCCATAGGACTTGTGGACAGGCCAGGGCCCCCTCTTGAGCCTCCTTCCACCACCCCAAAGTTGTCCCTGCACCCCAGTGCCTGACCCTGTCCTGGGAGTGGCCACCTCCCTCACCCGAGGTGTCTTGGGCTTGACACCCAGTCGGGAATGGGGGTGGGGGTGCCACTCACCACGCGCCTGGCAGGGAGCAAGGCCAGTCTTAGCTAAGTGGACCTGGGTGAGTGCTGCTTGCATTCTGGGGTGCCACAGGTCTAGAGGAACAGCTCAATGAGCCCCTTCAGTGGGCAGCCCCAGGACTTTCAGGGTTCAAACCTCAGCTGTCAGCTGACCCTGGGCAAAACCCCGCCCCATCTCAGGGCTCCCTGGGGGCTGAGTTGTGGAGCTGAGCATATGTTCTCCATTGCCTCTCCTTCTGGGGTACCCCCTGGGAAACCTACCTCTCTCCTGATACCTGGGTCCCTGGGCTGGCAGGCTTAAGGTTTGGGGTTCTCTGGGTGCTATCCTCACCCAATCCCTGTGGCCAGCAGGGGGCAGCAGCGGGCTGCCAATGGGTTGGCTCCCCCCCCCCCCCAGCGTGAAGAAGGGGAAAGCCTGGGGGAGGGGCACTGGGGAGAGTTATGGCGAGTGCCCCAGGCTCCCAGGTGGGCAGGGGAGGAGCTCAGGTGGCTGCCAGGCTGGCGGGGCCTCTGAAATGTCCTGAAGCACGGCTGCCCTTTCCATTCGAGGGCTCGGCTGGGGTCTGTGTCCTGCCCTCACCCCAGAACCCAAGGAGGGAACCCCTCCTCCAGCAGGTGGCTGGCACTCAGCAGGTGGGGACCGAGCTGGTGCCTACATCTCTGTGTGACCGGAGCTGGGGTCCCAACAAGCTGCCCCTGCCCCATCTCTCAGTCCCCAGCCCTGGTCGGGCACCTGCTTGAGTCCAGCCACCAAGTCCTCACTGAGAGCTTGGGTGCCCAGCATGTGGGTCCTGTGTCTCAGGCCCTCTGTCTGCCAGGGTGGCAGTGCCAGCCACAAGAACAGGGCTCACCCAGCCCCGGGGAGGGGCAGGGCTGTGGCATGGTGGAGGAACTTGGACGCATGGGCCTTGACCCGAATGCCCCCAGCCTGCGGGCAGTACCCTTGGAGCTGGCAGAGGGCAGCTGCCCAGAAGGTCACAGGCTGGGCCCCTGCCTGGGCTTTGGCCCTCAGGTGCTGCCCTGGAGCTGAAGCAGCCGTGGGCGCCCTGATTTCTGTGGGTGGGGTGCAGTCTTTGGTCTCAGCCCAACTTCATTCCCACCTCTGCTTTGTGTCTCCAGCACGCCGGGGGTACCTGCTACTCCGCACCCCACCTGTGGCTTCCCGTGGCTGGAGGAGATGCTGGCAGCCAGAGGGGTGGGCTCGGTGACACCCTGGACACCCCGGAGCTGCGGTAAGGGTGAGCCTGCAGACAGGCCCTGGGCTGGCTGGCCAGGTGGCCAGGAGCATCTGCAGGGGACCCCCGCCACTGCCTAGAGCAAGCATGGCCCGCTCATGCAAGTGGGTGGGTAGGGAGCCTTTCCTGCACGTTCCTATTAAAGTATTTCTAGGGCTTCCGGTCTGCTCTGTGCTCCTGTGCACCTGCGGTAAAGCAGCTGGGATGGGGGCGCCCCCATCCTGTGGACAGCCAGGCTCCTGAACCCAGGGCATGGCTGCTGTGGCCAACACACCCATGGCCACCAGTGCAGGATGCAGCTGTCCCCTTGGCTGCTTAGGGTACAACGAGGAAGCACTCGGGGCTGAGGTGCTGGTGCTCGGCAGGGCCGGGTGCCCAGGCTGCTGTCACAAAAGACTCTGAGGCCCTGGCGTCTGGTGGCCCAGCCTGGATCCTGTCCTGGCAGAGCCCCTGGTGCTGTTGCAAGGCCTCTGGCTGTGTTTGTCTGCTGGTTTTTTCTGAAGAGAGGTTTTGAGTGCGGAAGTGATGTAGGATGGGTCTGACTGTGACCCAGCACAGCCCCACAGCTCCTCTGTCTCCTGGTGGGCGGGGAGGCCAGAGTAGGGACAGGGAGGACTTCAGACCCAGCTCAGGCCATCTACTAAGTGTGGCCTTCTGTATCGAGGGCTTCCCTGCTGTGAACACCCTACCTAGGCCCAGAGGGTGCCCCTGGCAGCTGTGGGCTGGCCCTCCTGTGGCCAGGCTGGCCCTCCTGTGGACGGGCACCGGGACCATGTGTGCATGTACACCTGCAGGTGTGTGTAGATGGGGCCCTGGGGCTCACCCCTCACACCCAGCAGGTAGGTGTGTCCCCAGGATACACAGATGGCCCATGCCTCTGGCTCCCAGAAGCTCCCTCTTGGGGAAGAACTCCCCCAGGCCCCAGGGCTACAGAGGGTCCCAGCCCACAGCTCACCAGGGACAGCAACAGCTCACAGAGCGCCTGCCATGGAGCACTGCGTGCTGTCCAAGCCCTGTCCTCAGTGCTGCATGTTGGGGTGCTCCGATAGCTTGGCATTCTGTACCAGGAAGAGCTGTCTGGGATGGGGGCAAAACACACAGCCCCAAGATCTGTTGCCAGTGGGGTCGGTGCCCTTTGACCCCTCTGTCCCTGGGGGAACAGCAGTGAGAGGCCTCTCCACTCCAGCTACTACTACGGAGGCATCACCATGCCTTGGGCTCTGTGTTTGGCCCCAGCCACACTGCCTGACCGAACTTCCTGCAGCCAGATGACAAGGGTGGTGGCCAGCAGGCACGTGCGGCCGCCCAGCTGTTCGCACGCAGCCACTGCTGCTTAATAGAAATTTACATTCTGCTTCAGCTTAGCCCCAAGTGGCAGGTGTGGTGCTGGCCACCCTGTGGATGGGCTCCCCAAGGGTGGAGAGGATGGGGCCCAGGCCTCCCCCCTCATCTGGGGGACCCCGCAGTTCCTGGGAGCAACATGGGCAGGCCCAGGGCACAGCCACCAATAAGCCACTGTGCTGGGTGCTCACAGCCACCAGCTGCTTCAGGGGCTCTAATCTGTGGCCCTTGGGGGAGGCTGGAGCAGGAGGGCACCCTGAGGGTGCACGAGCCTATAAGCAGAGTCAGTCTCTGAACTTGGGGTAACCCTAGCTGGCCCCCATGGGCTGCTTGGCCGGCTGAGGCAGTTGCCACTCCTGCACCAAGGCTCAGAGCTCCGGGCTGCGCAGCCCAGAGGCTCCTGGTAACCTGGCCAGGTGCTGCTGTGGCCAGAGAAGACGGCTGCCTCTGCTCAGGCTGTGTGGGCTGCAGAGCTGAAGCTCCCAGCACAGGAGGGGGAGACTGCCCCCTTCAGCCTCCCGAGGGCCCCAGGTCAGAGCCTCTGGAGGATTTTCTTCCCCTGTGCAGGAATAGTAGCTCAGAGTATATTAAACTGCCCACAAGGGCAGCCTGCAGCCACAGCTGAGGCAGGAGGATGGCAAGTTTGAGCCCAGTCTGGGCAATCTGTTGATTCGATGAGACCCTACCTCTAGAAAAGGGTGCAGCTGGAGCTCTGTGTGAAGGTCCTGGGCTCAATCCACAGCACCGACAAAATGAAAGCACACAAAAACCCAGACAAGAGCTTATCAAGCTTTCACTTCCCATGGTGGCCGGTTAGAGGGGCCCTGGGGAGCCCCATGCCCACCCACCTCTCTGCAATCCCAGCTCTGCAGCCATCACTCACAGCTCTTCAGTTGCTCAGAAGCTGAGTTCTGTCCAGGAAGGAGCACTTGGCCTTGGCTGGCACGCTCTGGGCACCGGGTGGGGAGGCTGACCACTGCCCCTGGTCAGTGATAACTGAGGGGCTCCATCACCCAGACCAGAGAGCCTGAGCCCGGGGC
The DNA here is from genome assembly GCA_004027165.1 of Ctenomys sociabilis. NCBI lineage: Eukaryota > Metazoa > Chordata > Mammalia > Rodentia > Ctenomyidae > Ctenomys > Ctenomys sociabilis. The sequence continues at coordinate 28,623 of PVKA01006572.1, read as the reverse complement.
CAAGCTAGCCTTCCCGTGTCCCTACCAGCTGTCGCTGGGACCAGGTGGGAGTAGGCAAGAGGCGCGGACCACGCCCTGTTTCCTGGGAGCCCCAGCTGCCTGGTGTAGCCTCCACGCAGTCAGAGCTGGGTGCCTGGGGGAGCAGAGAGGAAGAGAAGGCCCCTCTGCTTTCCTGGGGCTTGGGGACACTGGTGAACTTCATGGTCGGGGGAGGGGCCTGTGAAGACCCCACAAGTCACGAGGGGGACCTGGTCCCTCCAGGGAAGTAGACTGCCACGTGCCAAGGGGCTTTGAGCATAAGTGCTCCCTGGGGCTGAGCCAAGGACCCAGTTTACCTGGTGGTTTCGGTCCTACAGCCCAGGGGTGGCATTGGGACTGGGGTCAGAGTGCGCCATGGGGTGGGCACAGCGGCGTGTGTCCTCCTGCTTGGCAGTGGCTGAGGGTGCCAGGCTCCCCACCCCAGAGGTTGGCTATGGGCCCTCCACCACTTCCTGCCTCAGTTTCCCTGCAGGTTGGAGAGGCCATGTGGCCAGCTGTGGAGCAAGCTCTAGGACTGCAGGGCAGTGACAGAGGCTTCCCTGGCACTTACTGTCCACCTGTGGTCTGCAGGTCCCCAGGAGCCTGGGATACTGCATCCCAGAGGCCGAGGTGGGCACCTCATCGACTTCCAGCCAAAGTGTTTGAACTTCCCAGAGTCACTGAAGGTAGGTCCCAGCCCGGGACGACAGGCCAAGGACAGTTGTCCCCTCTAGGCTGCTTCTGTTTAGGGGGCATCTGAGGCAGAGCAGAAGGCTCTGGAGCAGAGAGCTGTATGACTTAGAAGTATGCCCCCTTGCTCTCTGTGCGATGGGGACACAGATGGGAGGAAGCAGGCTGCACTGGGAGGCCCAGGCAGGCAGCAGGGGTTCCCAGAGGACAGGGCAGCTGCTCAGGGCCGTCCTCAGCAAGACCCAGGACCTGGGCTGTCGCCACAGCAGGAGCAGGCCCTGGCCCTCCTGCGGCAGCGGGCAGAGGAGGAGGTGTGGGAGACACAGATGGCCCTGGACAGGCTGCTCTTCAAGCACCAGCTGGAGGTCAGTTGCTCCCCACTGCCAGGTGTGGCCCATTGCCTCCTGCCCAGCCCTACCCAAGGCCCTTCCTTCAGCAGTGGGCATAGCTCCTGCAGGGGCTTTGGGGAGACCCAGCCCACAGCCGAGCCTCGCAGTGGAGTCCAGACATTCTGCCACTCGGGCCTTGTAGCACCACAGGCCAGGTCAGACCTGGCTCACAGATGTCTGCTCAGCCTCCCACTATCCCTGCCCCAGGACTGTTAGGCCCCCAAGCTGCGGGAAGACAGAGACATCACACGTCAGCTTCCTGGAACCCCACCAGACAGGCAGCCCAGCACCTGGCCCTGCCTGGGAAGACGGAGCCCTGCTTGGAGGTGGTTACTCCAGGCCAGGGACACCGACCAGCTGGCTGCTGGGACCTGGCTGGTGGCACATACTGCGGGGAGATGGCTTTCTCCACTGTCCATTGCCCAGGGGCTGCTGAGGGTCATGCAGTTGCAGCACATTTGCTAGCAGAGCTGGGGGAGCCGTGCATGCACGTGCTTCCCTGTGTGCACGCCTGCATGTGTACGTGGGACCTCAGACTCGCAGGAGCACAGAGGCGCCCGCCAGCCCCTTCCTCCACCATGTGCTCTGCCCTCCCCCGGGATCCCAGCACTGCACTCTGGGGCTCAGCCTAGTGGGGCACAGCTGGCTTCCGCCATCCCTGGAGTCACTGCTTCTCTGTCTGGGGCTGCTGCCACCCCTGTAGCTCCCGCGGCCCTGCATCTGCTAGACACCATCCCTCCACCCCGACTGCTGCCGTGGCGGTGAGGTGCCCCACAGCACGCCCACAGCACCCCTCCCTGTCCCCACAGCAGCTAATGGAGAAACGTGAGGCCCGCTGCCAGCTGGGAACGGCTTCAGAGCCGGAGCAGCCAGAGATCCCCGAGGGCCCAGCACCCACAGCCCTGGCCCAGAGCCCTGAGCAGGCCAGATCCAGGCAAGGCCAAGGCCCAGGGCGACGACCTCTGGATGCTGAGGAGGGTGGGCACGGGCTCCCCGGGACAGGTTTCAGGTGCGGGCTTCAGCAGCACATCTGCAGCACACTTTCCCTCCTGACAGGTTACCCACAGCCCTGGGCAGAGATGTGGCCAAGTGCTCCAGGGACCCTGAGGAGGGGCAGGCCAGTGTGGATGGCAAGCCGGCGTCTGCAGGTGAGTGTCGCCTGTCTCCTGTGCTGGAGGGCAAGGGAGGAGCTGCCCGCCCTGGTGCTGGCCCACAGCTGTGAGCACACTCGATGCCAACTGTCCCATTGGCCGGGAAACCATTCCCTGTGGCCACAAAGCACAGGGCAATTGTGATCCGTCGGCCCTGGGGTTCGGCCTGGGTGATGCCTATCTTCAGGGCTTTTCTCCTCCTGACGAGAACGCGTGTCCTACCTGGCTGGGCTGAGCACCGTGAAGCAGGTTAGAATCCACAGATTGACTGGACCTTGTGGGTCTCCTCCAGATCCAGTCGGGCTGAGAGGTGCTGCGGGGCCCCATGGTGGTTGCGAGCTGCCTGTCCGGTCTGCCTTGCAGTTGCCTGCTTCTGTGACTGTGTACACCCGGCAACACGTGCCTGCCACAGGTCTCCCTCTTGTCCTGTGCCATAAACCTGGTCGCCTCGCGAGAAGCACCGCCTGAAGCCTGTTTTATCCATAGACCTCTCAGCTCTCTTACTAAGGTTACAGGGAATCTCTTTCCCAACCCTCTTACTTCCAACCTATTTGTGCCCTGGTTTTTCAAATGTGTTTCTTGTGAGCAGCGTACGTGTGGGTTTTGCTTCCCCTTCCCTCCCGCTGCTCCTCCTCCTCCTGGTCCTTCTCCCTCCTCCTCTTGGTTCTCCTCCCCCGCTCTCCTCCTCCCCCTCCTCCCCCTGCTCCTCCCCTGCTCTCCTCCGGTCTCTGCCTTCCAATGGCAGTGCTTCCTCTATGCACGTGGAGCAAGGTTACCCACCTGGTGGGTTCAAGGTTCGCATCCCACACTTGTTTTCTTTGGCTCTCTGTCCTTCATCCTACTTTCTTTGTCTCCTTTTGGGTTGCATTCTCTCTTACCAGCTCTGCCTTCTCTCTGTCGCTGGCTTGTGAGTGGCCACTCCTTGCTACCACACGTGGGCTTTAGGGTTAATCGCGGTGCTTGGAGCGACGAGGACATCAGCCACGCCCCCCGGGCAAGCGCTCGCCAAGTCCTTCGTGCTGGCACCATCACGCTGTGTAGTTTCAGTGTGCAGCAACACACACCACGTCCGCATCCACTGCTACACTGTCTTGTTGCCCATTTTAAATTACACATGGTGCCTGCACCCGCCCATACAGTCACCGGGCTACTGTATCTGGTCTCCACCACTCTGGAGTCACCATGTCACCGCCCAGCACACACAGCTGCTCTGTGTGGACCCAGGTTCCAACTGGCATCCCTTCCCTGGGCCTGAGAGATGTCCCTCAGTGGTCCGTGTGTGGACAGCCATCCCCATGTGGCTGTGGTCCGATGCACTCTCTTCCGGACTGCGGATCTAGACGTGCACTTCTCCTAGGACGGGATGGAGCTCGGGGGGCAGAGCACTTCACACCTGCGCCCCGATCTGGTCCGTGACTGCAGCCTGGGACGGGCACCCTGGTCTTCGTGCCAGCAAGAACCCTCCTCCCCCTCCTCCTCGCCACCGCGCTCTGTACCCCGGCCCCTCCTGAGTCCATCCCCGCTCCTGGGCACTTGGCTGCAGTTGACCTGCGTGTGTCCTATGCTGTGGTTTGCTGAGATTCTCAGGCCTGCGGTTTTATGGTTTTCTTCAAACTTGGAAAACTCCATCGCTGTTTCTTCAAATGCTGTTTCTGTCACTACCCATGAAGCAGAACACAGGAAATTGTGTGTTCTTTTCTTCTGCACTTTAATCTGCCATTACGTAGCCTAGGTTGGCCTCAAATTCACAGCGACCCTCCTGTCTCAACCTCCCCTGTGCTAGGATTATAGGCATGCACCGCTGCTTTAAATTTTCATTTCTTTCTTTCTTTTGTACTGAATTGAACTCAGGGCCTTGTGCTTGCCAGGCAGCTGCTGAGCTCCATCCTGGCCCCTTTTCTTCATTTCTTTTTTTTTTTTGGCGGAACCAGGGACTGAACTTGGGCCCTTGCGCTTGCCAGAGAAGCGCTTATTCCACTGAGCCATCTCCCCAGCCCTCCTTTTCATTTCTAAGAGAACTATTTGAATCTTTTCTTTATGTCTTCCATGATTCACTTGTTTTCTTCTGGTAGTACTGGGGATTGAGCCCAGAGTCTTTTCACTAAGGTGCACCCCTGGTCCCTTTTTTAATGGGAAGTCTCTTAGGGTCCCCCAAGTCATTAAATTGCATAGCCTGGTAACTCAGGACCTTACACTTGCCAGGCAGGCGCTTATGCCACTGAGCTATAACCCCAACCCTTGAGCGATATCCCCGGCCCATGTGGCCTGGTCTTTTTGAGGAACTGGGGCTTGAACTCAGGCCCTTGTGCTTGCCAAGGAAGCGCTTATTTCACTGAGCCAAAAGCTACAAAAGCCTATAATGACTTCCATAAACCCCACCACTGCGGGAGGCTCAGGTCAGTTGTCCTCGCCTCTTCCTGCCATCACGGGCCATACACCCGTCCATGTGTGAGGGGCCTGGTGGATTTCGCCCTGTGGGGGCCGAGGCTGGTGGCTGCGGGTCCCTGCACACCTGTAACTCTGCTCTGAACCTTGCAGCCAGGTCAGTGCCCAGGCAGGGTCTAGGTTTCCCATGCCCAGACAGGCTAATCCGTGGACACAGCTGGTGAACTGACCAGGGCTGTCCAGGCTGGCTACGGACGTGGGCTAATTCAATCTTCCTGACCAGGGACATGGCTTTCCTCACCTCCAGCTGTCCCTTTACCTGAGCTCCCTGGTGGATTCTCTCCCGGAGCCCCAGTACTCAGCACTCCAGCAGACTCCCCAGCTCCACAGCTGCCGGCACCGACTCAGCTCCATCTCTCTACCTCAGTTTCCCTCCCTGCACTCGGCCTGGAAACGCTCAGCCTTGAGATGCTGGCCTCACCGCTTTCCAACAGCAGTCGAGTTCTGTGCTGCTCAGCGTCCCCTGGCAACAGTGCTTTCCTGCGAGCATGAACTCTTGCGCATGTGTACGCGTATGCACGCACGCAAACCTAGTTGTTTCGGGCGGGATGAAAAGCCACAATCCAATCCCCTTTATCTGCTGGCGGGAAGGAAATCTTTCTGAAGTGTGGAGTCGCTTTCTGGTCCGCAGCCAGACAGCCACTCCAGCTGTGCATCAGCACTCTTCGGCCACGGCTCCTGGCAGTGCAGGACCACGGCGCCCCTCGCCTGCCGCCCTCAGTGTCTATTGGTGGAAGCCAGGCGCCAGGGCTGTTTGTCCTCGTGCGACATGGTGTGAAGCTGTGTGTGGGTTGGGAGCCCCACGTCCCGCAGAACAGTCCAAGGCGCGGGTGCCAGCCCCAACCCTGCCTGCTTTCTCTCTCAGGGCTGACCACACCTGACCCAGCCCCCATCCAGCTACCCCTGGCCAGGCTCTGCCCTGCGGACAGCCCTGATCCCCAGGTACGGGTAGTTGGGTGGGGCCCACTTCCGGGATGCAAGCACTGGGTGTGAAATCAGGGCGCTGGGGGACTCTACCAGGCCAGGCCGTCGGCAACCACCCGGCCAGGTGGCCTCCGCATCAGACTCCTTCCGGCTGTGGATGACAGGTGTAGGCCCCACCCGGCATATTTCAGGGCAGAGGCAGGACCTTCACAGCACTCTAGAGCTCTGTGCACAGCCTGGACTGAGATGAGGGTCGGGAAGAGGCCATCACTGGGGAAGGGGAGGGGCGAGGGAGTGACAGAGGCAGGCAGTGGGGGAGGGGCGCCTCCGACTGGGACCCGCTCCCACCCGGGAGCTGCCTGGACGCTGGTAGTGACATGATGCCTGCCTGCTCACCCCAGGGGAGCGCAGCTGGAACCAGGAGCGCGGAGTCTGGAGCTGGCCGGGCCTCCGTCCGTCCCTCCCTCAGCGCCTCGGACCAGAACTTGCAGGAGGAGGGTCTGCGCATGCAGAACTGGGGCTCGCTGCCGCGCCTGCGCGAAATGGTTCGGGCGGAGAAGGAGCACGCTGAGCTTGTCAGGCGGGAGCACCAGCGGTGGTGAGCCCTGCCAGCCCCGCCCCCACCCAATAGCCACGCCCACCAACCATAGCCAGTAGACCCTGCCCTGTCCACACATCCATGCCCCTCCCTGTTGGCCTCGCCTGGCACCTCGGTGGTCCCTCCTGCTCCAACCTCAGGGGGAACAGCTACTGATCTGTAGTGATCAATGCATATTGCAGAAAAGAAGGCGATAAGGTATCCCTCTCAAACAAATCATGGATGGTACCCACAATCCCCCACAGGTCTGTGCAAGTTTGCCACGTACCCTGTCCCTGTCCCGCTATATTAACACGCTGGAGCCCCCCGAGCCCTCCCTGAGCCTGCACTGGCAAGCCACTTGGAGCTTTGGAAACTCTCTTAGAGGCCCGTGGGGTGCCACGCTGCAGGGAGCTCTGTGAGCCCCTGTGGCCTAGGTCCCAGAGTGGGAGGAGCTGCTCCGGGCACGGGGTCAGAAGTCAGGCGGGTGGCTCTGGAGCCCGCCTCAAGGCCCCTGCGCCCCAGTGCTGTCTGCACCTCTCCACATGCACCTGCAGCCTCTCATGATCTGGGCCTTCGTTCCCCCAGGTGTCAGGGGCCCCCAGGCCCCCAGGCCACAGGGGCTGCCTCGCTGGAAAGGACACAGCAGGCCCTCAGCGGGCTGGAGGAGGAACGGGTAGGCATTGGGTGGGGGTGGGCAGGCAGGCCTGCCGAGCTCCAGGAGCATCCTGAAGTCCTCCCCACCCTTGGAAGCTGCCTGGGACCCTGTGGGCCTGGGGCTGGGGTGGTGTCTATCCCCAAAGGGGCACGGGTGCAGGGCAGGCTCGGCTTCTCGCTGGTCCCAGCCTCAAGCAAGTGGCTCAGCTTCCAGCAGTGCCAGTGTCTCACTTACTTTTCTCTCCTCACTGAGACAAAGTACCTGACGCCCAAAATAAAGAAGGAAAGCCTTACTTAGCTCGCAGTTTGTGGAGGTTTCAGTCCACACTCAGCTGGCTCCAAGGCAGGTGGGGCGTGGCAGAGGGCAGCAGCTCATGGGGGCAGAAGGCAGCAAAAGCCATAGAGCAGAGGGGAGGGCGGAAAGGGAGAGAAGCCCTGCTGCCCCCGTATGTTGTACTCGGGCTATCAAGGGCGGGACCTGCACCCGCCTTCACAGTCCCAGCATTGGACCACGAATCAACCAGAAACTCTAGAACCACCCCTGTGACTGCGTGAGGCTTTGGGGGGCATCCAGGCACAAACCCTAATGCTTGGTTTCACATCTGAGCACTAGTGTCCATCTCCTACGTCTTTCGAGGGTTTAATAGGGAATCCCCAGCTGGTACGGTGGTGCATGCCTAGAATCTCAGCACTCTTCAGCAAGTCTGAGGCCAGCGGGGCTGTGCAGGGAGTTTCAGGCCAGCTTAAATTATATAGCAAGACCCTGTCTAAAAAATTGCTCTAAAAAAAGGAGACCCAGCAAGACGGGGTATGTGCCGCTGTAGGTTCACAGGGAAAGAGTCCCAGCTTCCTCCTGCCAATCCCCGGGGGACCAGGAGGGCAGTGTGGGGCAAGCGGGCAGAGGGTGTGTGGTGGGGAGAGGGGCTGGGGGAGCTCCTGGTGCCTCTTGCTGCTTGTCAGCCCTCTTCTTTCCCCCACAGGCTCCCATGGATCCTTGGACGGTGCAGAGGGAAATCCAGGGCCTACGGGACCTGCATGTGTCGGTGTGCCTGGGCAGGCAGCAGCTGCAGCAGCAGCAGGAGACCACAGTGCAGAGCCCGCTGCCCCCACTGCCGGAGGTGGGTGCTCTGCGGGGGGCACACAGGGGTGGGCTGACCTGCCAGGTCCTGCAGGAGCAGACTGACCTCCAGTGGCCACAAGTGGTGTGGAGGAAGAAGCCTGAGGGGAGGTGGGCAACCCAGCAGGAAGGAGGAAGGAGAGGAGGCTGTTGGGTCCGGCGTTCACTCTGCTCGGGTCATGGTGGGGAAGGGTGCCAGCAGTACCTCCGTGGCCGGGGCTCCTGGACTCTGCTCCCTCAGTGCCAGCAGCCAGCACAAGAGAACCGTGTGGCTGGGGGCATCTCCCAAAGTTGGGGGTCAAGGTCTTCTCTTCAGGGTGAATGAACAGTTTCCACAGCACCTGCCCCAGGCAGACCTGCAGCAGGAAGGAGCCCTTCACCACCCTAGACTTGCTGGGGTGCCTCTGCAAGCCTTGGGTGGGGATACCCTGCTCTGAGAACCTGTCAGCAGGGTGTAGCCCCCCGGATGTGCGGTTTCAGCGGGTCTCACTCCTCCTGCTTCTCTGAGCCGTGCCAGGCTGCCTTCGCTGTTTCTCCTAGAGTGCTGGCCCCCAAGTCAAGGCTTCCTGGGAAGGGGCCTCTGAGACAGGCCAACAGCTGGAGGGAGCCTTGTGTCCCCCGGCACCATGCAGGCCCGGCACCCCCACCGGCCCCCAAACCCAGAGAGGCCCTGAGAGTGCAGTGGGCACACAGTAAGTCATCCAGTGGTGCAGGTCCTCGCTCGTGACCCCTTGCCCTGTGCCCGTTGGGGAGGGGAGGCCCTGAGGTCGCTGGGGAGGCTTCGCAGAGCTGGCCCAGAGCTGCCAAGGCTGGGGAGGAGCAGCCCACAGCTGCGTTTCTGGTTCTGTGGCTGCTGGGCACAGTCACTGGGAATCTCCAGGGATGCTGCAGGGTATCAAGGCACAGCAGGTGCCCAGCGTGGCTCGCGGGAGCAGGTGGCCCGCGTGTAGCCACCAGCCTGTGGGCTCCCTCCTGGAGCTGGTGTGGGCTGTCCTGAAGAGGTCTGCTCTGCGCCGGGTCAGGGCCTTCGCTGGCAATGTAGAGGGATGAGAACTCCTTTGTAGGCTGAGTTGGGAGGTGTCCTTGAGTTGCTCTTCTCATTAGGGGCAACCTGGCTCTTATACAGCGGAGGTCTGGCCCTCAGAGCGGGTGGAGCTGTCTCTTTTGCACTGCGGCTCTCAGACCAGCTCTTCCTGCCCCACCACCGGAAAGGTGGAGCCCATAGTGGGGATGAGCAGACCAGGAAGCCGCCTCCAGCAGGGCCCTTCACCACTGAAGGACTTCAGCACCAGCTCTTAACCCCCAGGAAGCCTCCCCAGCCTGAAGCTCCTGGGCCTCCACAGCCTTCACTGCCATCAGCCACTTGTCCTGGGCTCTGGAAAGGCTTGCGGGCTGATGCCACCCTAACACCCAAGTTGGGGCTGGACACGGGTGGACTGGTCCCCACACGGTGGCAGGCCTGGGCCCTGAAGCTGTCCTTGTCACGCCCACAGTGTAGTCACTGGTCAGAAGTGTGAACAGGTCAGAGGCAGGCACACATCTGCAGGCCTGTGTCTCCAGCAGGCCTGAGTCTCCAGCAGGCCCACCCTGGTCAGGGCCAGGAAAAAGCAGAAAGCTTGGCTCCTTTGTTCTGTGCCAGGAGTGTGTCAGGTGTTGTGCCTGAGGGAGCAAGGCCCTGTGCCCCCTGCACCCAGGGAGCCAGCACCTGGCGCGGACAAGGACACCGAAGTGATGCGGGTCCCCATCTGAGCCCCGGGGTGCTGGGGAAGGCTGCAGAGGAGAGCCCTCTGGAAGGGTCTGAGGGCCGTTCCCTCGGCCTCCCTGGGGCCTGAGTGAGGCCTCTGCGAGGTGCCTGGCTCCTGCACCAGGACGCAGACACCAAGCCAAGGACCACCTCCCAAGAGCCCCTCTTTCTGCCTGTTCCCCGCCCAAGTGCGGTTCTGGGAGAGATAGTCAGGGTTTCCCTGGGGTGGGCACAGCAAGCCATCTGGGTTCCAGGGCACAGGTGAGAAAGCAGGAGCTACAGGGCGGGCCAGCCCAGGCACTGACCCTAACCAGGGGAGACAGGAGAGTCAGCATGTGCCCTTCTTGCCCACCACCCGGAGGGGGTCACAGGAAGGTTGTGCTACCCTGGCAGTGTGGCCTAGGTAACAGGATGGGGTGGCGAGGGCCAGGCAGCAGCATGGGCACTAGCTGCCCAGAAGAGGCAGTGGGTCTCCACCAGAGCCCTCCCAGGAGGCCCTCCCCATGGCAACAGCCATATCTGCCTGGGAGCTGTGGGGACAGGAACTGTGGGGAGGCCACGGCTGCCGCTGACAAGGCCCAGAGGGTCGGGATAGGGCTGCACAGGCCAGGTGGGGGCAGCGGGGAGGGCGCTCACCTGGACTCTGCCTTGCAGCCTTGCCCCTGAGCAGTGGGAAGAGGCAATGACGCCTGCAGGTGCCACCAGCCACCGGCAGCCTACGAGGCAGGCCCCGAGAGAAAACACAGCCAATGCCAGCGCAGACCAAGGTACTCCAGAGGTGCGGCGGTGGTCATGGGCCCGACAGGCCTGTGCTGGCCCGCCGCGTCATGTGATCCGGTTGTGTCTTGGGAGCACAGGGCTCGTCCAACTTTACGCAGAGCTGGGGTGCAGGCACAAGGGACCCAGACGGGCCCTGCTGCTCACTGAGCTCCTAGAGGTACAGCGCTCAGAGATGCCCCCGCGGCCAGCAAGGGCAGGCCCAGGTGTCACTGGGCAGGTTGGGGCACAGACCTGCTGAGGCAGCGAGAGGGTGGAACCAGGTCCAGAGGTGCCCTGCCCCAGATATGGGCCAGGACCCCAGCTTGTTCAGGGCTGAGCCCCTGCCAGGAGCATGGTGTGGGGCAGAATGGCCGACGTGACCCGGCCCTTCCTGGCCCCGTGGTCCCCTTATCATCCTGCTGGGAAGAATCCTGGTGGAGCCGCACCTGCCCCTACCCCGTACCTACTGGCCCCGGCCTGTGCCCTGTTCTGCCTGGTGCCCCTCCCCCAGCCCCACCCCCGTCTGTGCACCGAGACAGGACAGACTCAGAGGTGACAGAGGCAGATCTGCAAGCAGCATGGCCTCCACACTGCGGGGTGTTCTTCCAGGCTCCTGAGGCGGAGAGGAGACACCTGTGCTGTCTCTGGTCACCCTGGGGGGTCTTTCCTGCCTCCTGCAGCCCCTGTTGGCTCCATATGTCCCCAGCATGGCCACATGGCTCCAGCCCAGCCCATCTCCAGCAGCTGTGGAGTTAGGGCTGCTCCAGTTCCAGGTGGTCCTGGGAGGTGCTTAGCTTAATCCCATCTGCAAAGAGCCCATTTCCAAAGGAGAACCTGCCCCTGGGGCTCAGGACATGTCTTTGAGGACTTCATCTGCTTCAGGTGGCCTGAGAGGGGGCCGTCACAGCCATTGCCCCACTCCAAGGAGCTGCTCCTTGGCCAGCCCTTCGCAGGCAGCACTGACCACCTCTGCCCTCCTGCCTGGGCCTGGCCTTCCTGCGTCTCATGCTTCCCCCAGTGACAGTGACCCACTCGTAGACAGACTGCGGGCAGGGTACCCTGGGCTCCTCCCCGGACAGTGTCACAGTCTGGGGAACATAGGGTAGGGGTGGCATCTCTGAGACGCCAGCACCTGGGGTCAGAGGTGGTGCGGGGTAGCTGACCACACACCCAGCAGGGGAGGCAGGCACGGCCGAGGGGGCTGTGTTAGGAGAGGCACGGGGCCCGGAGGTGGGGACCTGGGATGCACGGAGCTTGAGGCTCCCTAGAGGGGGGGGCGGTGGACTGTGGCGCTGAGCCTGTGCTGGCAGCTGTGACACCAGGGTCATGTCTTCTAGAGCTCTGCAACCCTCAAATGGGCCATCTTCACCCGCAGTCGCCGGAGCCTGGACAGCTGTTGACCTCCGCCTGTCCTTATGCAAGTTTCTGGGAAGCCCTTTCTGCAACCCCTGCCTGAGGGGGGTCCCTGTCCTGCCTGGGCTGTTGGGTTTTAGTTAGGACCTGGGCACCCACGTGTCCTTGCTTCTGTGTTGCTGCGGGTGTCCACGTCATTGCAGGCTTGGCACCCTCCCCTGGTGGCAGCTCCTGCAGCCCTGGGCATCTTTCCCCCGTTTTGTTGATGCAGGCCCTCAAGGCAGAGGGGGACACCCCCGCAGCTCAGCTTGTGGTGCTGGAGGCACCTGAGCAGCCCGCAGGTAAGAGCCCTGGAAAAGGCCTGTACCAGTGCGGCTCAGCTCTTGCAGGGAGCCTCCTCCACCCAGCAAACCCAGCCTCAAACTAGGGAGACTCCTGAGGACAGCTGGGAAGACAGGCCGGCCCAGCTGCAGACCCCATCCCGCTGGAAGGCCGGCCGGCTCTGTTTCCTGTGGGGGATGGCAGGGCTGCGCCTCCGGGAGATTAAAGCTGTAATTTATAACTTGCTCTGATTGTTTTATCTGGAACGCATTTTTAAGTATTCGGAAGTCAGCGTTGCCAGAAACGTCTTTTGTGCTAACACGAGCAGGGTTTGTGGGGGTTAAATTCTTTGCTGTCTGAACCACATGCTTAGGCCGCAGCCTCCAGGGCTCATCACTGGTCTTGGGGTGCAGGGTGCAGGGAAACGCCCTCGATCCCTCTCGGGGTGAATGTGCTGCTCATTCCCACCTTACTGATGTGAGGGTAAGGCCAGAAGCAGGTGACGCTGTGTGTGTGTGTGGTCACAGAGGTGGACAGTGAGTTGGGCACTTGCCCGGGCAGCCTGACAGCTGCTATTCTGGAGGGAGCCCAGACCCCTCCTGAGTGGCCCCATTCGTCCATTTCACCTAGGCCCATGGACAAGCGCTTAGGGATCATGATAGCCCTAAGCTCTTAGGTTAGGGCTCTGGGTCCCAACAGCCCCACAGCCGAGGTGGACACCGGTCTAGGAAGGTGGACCCAAGTCAGTGTCCAGGCCAGGAGGGGATGGGGAGGGGGACAGCCTGGCAAGGGTTTCCAGTCTCCTTCAAGAGATTTGGCTGGAAGCAGGGAATGAGGTGTCTAAATTTAAAGTGGTTTTCCTGAAGCCTTCTGGAGCTTCTGGTCAGTAACCGTCCTCAGGGTTGCTGTGTACTTGCACAGACTGAAGGCCACAAAGGGGTGTTCAGAATTTGTCGTGGGCCTCAGGACTCCACATACCCCTCCTGATGCCTCATGCGTGCAAAAGCGCTGGCTGTACCTTTGCCCACAGGGGACTCTAAGACTCAGGCCAGAGCCTTCCAGGCTGAGAAGAGGCCTGCGGCTCGGAGGGATGGCCCTGCACATGACTTCCAGGGACACCATCCACCACGCCCAGGAGCAGACGGTCCTCACAATCCCTGGGAGGCAAGTGTGAGTCAAAGTGTGGTCCCTGCTGTCCACACTCCCAGGAGGTTTAGCCCAGCTATGTGGCCTTGGGACACTTCATCCCTGTCCTGTGCAGGAGCTGGTGAGGGTGGCCCCCCTCAAGAGGCTCCCTGAGATGTGCACTCTCTGGGGCTCACCTAAGACTCCACACCCTGAGACCACCACACATGGGCAGTGGCTGGTGAGTGGGTCTCGGTGGCCCCTTCAGCAGCGTGGCCTTGATTCCACACGGTGAATGCTGGAAGGACAGGGCTTCCACTGCAGCTCAGGGATGCGGCCACCCCTGACCTACCACTTCTCCACACATTCCCAGCAGACAGAAGGAAGCACATGCCAAGCCGGACTGTATGTTACTGAGAGCCCCATGGGGGAGCCCCTAGAAGTGGAGAGCAGGTCACCCAGTGAACAGAGGTACGGGGCTACAGGCAGGGGTGGGACCCCCATGATATGGAGACAGGTGCTTGGCCCCTCCCAGTGTGGCCCCACTGGTACCCCTCTTCCTGCCCATAATGCCCTTCTGCAAAGAGAGGCGTTGCCCACCAAGATGTTGGGGCAGCAGCGCTGGGGACAGCAGGGGCCCTCTGAGCTCTCTGCAGTGCTCCATGTGCTCCTGATTCCATGGGGACCAAAGCCAGATGGTGCCCAAAGACAGAGGCCCCCTGAGGACTTCGGATGGTGGGAGGTGACCGGCAGGGATGTCGGTTAAACCTGCGTGTCCCTGTCTGGAAGCGAGGAGGCTGGGAGGACAGGCCCCCTCCCAGGGCCACTCTGAGACACGTCTACATGTGCTTACAGGACAGAGGCCTGTCAGCAGGACAGCAGCATACCACTGGCCGCCTCCCCCGGTGAGCCCCTCCCACCTCCAGTGTCCCTGGCCAGCTCGGGGACCCTGGAGTCCCTACACAAGGGTCGCCCCAGGCCAGGTGCTAGATCCAAGCCAGGTTTCTCCTGCAGCACCCAGCAGCACCTCCCTTCTTACTGCCCGCCTCGCGCTGCCAGGTGTGGTGAGCACTGCATCCCTGTGGCAGAGGGATGGTGCCTGCATGGCCATAGGCACTGCACTGGAGGCTGGGTCCCCAGATTCAGGCTGCCCACACTGGGAGCCCTTGTCGGGTGGCTGGCCCCAAATGCTGGCACCGTCCTGCTCTCTGCCTTGCTTCGGGTTCTGGTTTCGAGTTGCTGACCATGGGAGCCTCGGAAGTGGCCTGCTTCAAGGATGCAGAAGTGACAGCGGTTGGATGTCTCCAAATTCTCCCTCTCAGCAGCTCCTATGGCCCTGGAGAAGGAAGCATCGCCCACCCAGCCTAGGCCTGCCACCCCCGTGCACTCTGGCTCTGAGCCTGCAGCTGGGCTTTCCTGGAGGTCTTCAAGTTCCCCGGCATCACCCCCTCTGTCCTCAGCAGGCTCTGAGAGTGGCCTGTCCTGCTCCTCCCTCCAAGAGTTTCTGAAAGCCACAGCCACCCTGGTCCAGCTTTCTGACAGTTCCCTATCCCTGTCCAGCCCTGAGGCTGAGGGCAGCGTGGGCACAGACCCCAGCTGGTCAGAGGAGCTATCTGCTTGTGGGGACTTTGGTCCACCCCCGTCTTGGGGGCTCCACCCAGGTGACCCTCAGCCAGGTTCTGTTGCTGGCGGTTCCGGGCCGGTGGCCCAGCAGAGTCTCGGATGTGGCCAGGCTGCCCCCTCACCTGGAGCTCCTGGGGAGGCAGCCTCAGCAAAGGACTCAGTTCCAGAGCAGAGCTGCCTGCAGGCAGAGTGGCCACCACCTCCCCAAGATGCCAGTTCTCCAAGGTCTGGGTCAGAGCTATCAGATGCCTCCAGCCAAATTTGGGGTGAGGACATTGAGGAGGACCTGCCAGCCCCTGGCCGGGGCTCCCAGCCCCCCTCAGGAAGCGCCTCACCTCCTGTTCCAGCTGGGAGGGCAGCATGGCTCTGACTGCCTCCAGGCCGGGACAGGGACAGGCACCTTCTAGAACCAGCTGGAGCCTGGGTGGTGGGTCAAACACAGGGAGCCTCAAGCAGGTGTCCTCGGAGGCCACCTCCACTGGTGACCTAGGCCTATCATTGTCATTTCCTTCAGGGACCTCTGCATCCGAAAGGGCTTGCTGCTGGGAGAAGCCCCAGGGCCCAAGCCTATCCTCTGGAAGGAGTCCCCCACAGGCCTCTCCAGGGCCTGAGGTGCCCAGTGGGCTGACATCTCCTGTGGCTAAGGGCCAGGCAACTGGGAGTGCAGGGAGTGGGACCCCTCAGGGCCCAGAGCAGCTGGCCCCCAACATGGCGCTGGCTTCCTGAGGGAGACCCTGTCCCCTATGGACAAGGAGTGGCATTATGGCAGTGGGGGCCTCCCAGGCGCCCCGCCCTGGGATGCCCACCTCCTGCCACTGCCTCCCACACCCCATGCAGACAGTGATGGGGATGAGGCCCAGCCCTGCCCCGAAGACTTCCCTTCCCCTCCCCAAGAGGCCATGGCTCCCCAAGACTCCCTGAGGGACACCTCCAGCACCACCAAGGACTCGTCGTTGTCCGAGCAGGCCCTGCGGTAGGCTCTGTCACTGGGTCCCCAGGAGTTGGGGCTCTACTTGGAGGCACCCTGGCCATGCCGAGACTACAGTAGTCAACTGGCTGGGTCAGGGTCCACAATGGAGACCCAGGCCTCCAGCAGTCAGCTGTCCCAGCAGGTCACCTGGCCAGAGTCGCCCTAGGGTGCAGGTGCAGGCAGTGCCCCTGGGGACCTCCAAGGGCACTGGCGCGGCCCTCGCTCCCACCCCGACTAGCTGTGTTGCTGGGGAAGGTTTGCCCAGGCTACTGGGGGCCAGTGACCCCAGCGTGTGGAGTGTGGGCCCCTGTGCCCTCGCTGAAACCTCAGGCAGGCGCATGGGGCCCCAGGAAGGGCTGCGGTGCTTGGAGAGTGCACTGTGCCAGCGGGGCTCAAGCACCCCTTCCAGCCCTTCCCCAGACCCAGAGCCCTTGATGACCCATGGCCAGGTGGGGTCCCCTGGTCACACCAGTGAGGAGAGTGTGGAAGGCCTAAGCTGCTGGGCAGAGGACTCAGCGGGCAGGGAGCTGCTCCTAGAGGCACACGTGACCGCTGGTCACTGGTCACCGGGCTTCTGCTCTAATCTTGGTACACAGAGGGATGGGGCTGTGGTCCTGGTGTCCACCCAGCTTACCCAGAGGATCCTGCCAGACTCCATGGCAGCACTGGCCCCTGGGGGCAGCCTCTAGACACTGGGGTGTCACTGTGCGTGTGCATGCATATGTGCGCGCGCGTGTGTGTGTACGAGAGCGTGCGTGCATGCATACAAGAGCCTCCCGGAGAGCTAGCCCTTCTCTCCTGGGGTCGCCAGGGCAGGGGAGTGGCCATCCATGGCCGGCTGTGCTAAGAGTCCTCTGACAGGACGTCCATTGTCTGGGAACTCTCGAGGCCCTGACCTAAGTCAGAGGCCAGTGTGGTGGGCACTGGCGGACCGCGCAGAGGCCGCTGCTCAGGGCAGGGCAAGGAGGGCCGCCGCAGTGGGCAGAGAGGGCTCGAGGGGCGGCCGCTCGGGCCCAGGGTTTCCTGGAGGCTGTGATGGGAGCCCTCCAAGGCTACGCTCCATTCCCGCAGCAGGGCACGTGTGTGCGCATGTGCGCGCATGTGCGTGAATCGCGTGTCGCTTACCTTCCTGAAGTCTTACACTCGTCATCCATCGGCTCCGCCGTGCATCTGTTTGTCTATCGGTTGTCTGTCCATTGACCTTTGCCAGCTCGACTCTTAGTCATTACAAATAACGTTGAGGTTGGCACAAGCCTGCATGAAATCCAAGTTGCTTCAGAGGCTAAAGCAAGAGGGCTGCAGGTTCAAGGCCAGCCTGGGCAATTTAGTGAGACCTTATCTCAAAAATAAGTGTTGGGGCCAGGGAGATAGCTCAGGAGAATAAGCAGTAGGCCCAGTACCCCAGCAGTGCAAGGCTACCGCTCTGTGTAAACTATTGGGGTGGCCTTTGCGTGTGGTGTGTGCAGAGACAGGAATCTGAAGCCCTGAGAAGCAATTTTGGCAACTTGGGAGGAGCACAAAAGTCTGGCCTCAGATGGTTTTCTTTTCTTTCTCTTGTTTTTTGGTACTGGGGATTATTCTATTGAGCTATCTCCCCAAGCCCAGGATGTTTTTCTTTTCTTTTAAATTCTATGTATTTGGTACAGGGTCCCACTATGCAGCTTGGAGCAGTGAGCCCTGTTTTCAGCCTCCCCAGCGCTGGGATTCCAGGCATGCACTCAGCACCTCAGCACATGGGCTAGCATGGCGTGTGGCACAGGGATTGAACCCTGGTCCCTGTGCTTGCCTACGCAGGTGCTTACTCTGCTGAGCTGTCTTGCTGGCCATTTCAGCAAGGTTTTCTTATGCAGGAGGGAAGCAGTAAGCAGGGTACAGAAAGAGACAGATCACTGGAAAATTAAACATGGGGTTCAACGGAGAAATAACCATTTTCTATGGAAGATAATGACTTCTCCTGAGACTGGTGTCGAGATTTATTGGGCTGAGCAGTTACTGAGGATCGGAGCCTAAGATCCTGGAGGGTGGGTCCTGAGGGAAGCCTTGCCCGTCACCAAATCTGTATGCTGGAGCCGGGCTCTGCTCGCCTCAGGACATAAAATGCGTTCCAGCTTCGATGGATACACTGTTCCTCCGCCCACCGCAGCCGTTTTGTAGCTGCAGCTCCTCTGTGCTGTCCCAGGAGGCAGGGCATGGTTTTTCCTTAGTTTGTGCTCCTGGCCTCCCATCAAGGGAGCTGCACCAAGGCCAAAATGATGCTGGCAGTGTGACCCCCTGGCAGGCCGTGCGGGGAGACCCGGCTCCCCCACACGTGTGCCCCGACACTGCTGGGTCCCTCGCAACAGCCCCAAGCAATATGAGGTCTTGGTATTGAATTTGAGGCAAATCTGCAGGGTTTTGACGTAGGAGATTTATTGCTGTGCTGAACATGTGTGTGTAAAATACATAATTTCTCTCACACAGCCTCATAAATCCAAAAGGGTCAGCAATAAATAGAAAAAAAAATTGCAGACTAATTTGTTCAGAAAACTAGAAGGGAATCAGTAAGACAGCTGCAGCTTAAAATGTGAAGCCACGCACATGGAACAGTTTACCCCCACTGGACCCAACGCTCTCTGCCCTGGGAAAGTCAGGACAGAACCAGGTGACATTGTGGCTGGCTCCTCCCTGGATGAGGTTGGTCCTTATGGGCAGAAAGGCCTGTGGGCCAAGCACTGTCCCTGGGACCTAGCAGATTGTGGTCCCATGAGTAGCTCTCTGGCAGGGGCCCTGCCTCTCTCAGAGGTGTCCCGGGGTCCCTCACTGGAGCAACAGAGCAGAGGGCACTGGCACCCACGTGTCCTCTGAGCTGGCATGCCAGACCTCTGCCTGCCAGCTGCTTCTACACCCGGCAGCACCCCGACCAAGAGACCATATGCTTGCTCGAGAAGTCAGATGCACAGGGTTCCGTGCCTGGCGGCTTCTCTATGTGACACCCAAAGTATAAAGAGGAGGAGGGATGGGGACTAGAAGCCAGGAGATAGGAAGGGGACCAACATGGAGGCAGGGGAAAGAGAAGGGGTGGACGTAGCCTGAGAGGCGTCCCACCTGTGGGGAGTGTGCTCATGAAAATGAGGCCACGCAGGGCAGGAAGATCAGGCCTGGGCCCCCACGTGCAGCCAGGCTGCAGAACCCCATCTGTCAGCTGGGAGGTCCGAGCCCGGGGGGGGGGACAGAGACGTGAGGGTCAGCGCCCGACTCTGCTGTCCCTAGGGCCAGTGCTGCCCGCCAACCTGGACCCAGGAGGGGACTTAATTTGAGAGGTGGAAAGGCTGCACATGAATTACTTAGGATGCAAGGATGCTAAAATTTGCGTGTACAGTTCCAACAGGTAAGCTTTGTGGTACGGGATTATGTCTGAACAGAAACCATTTAAAATGTAGCGCTACCCATGGAAACAGGTCAATCCAGAAGTAGAAGAGGGAAACAGTAATTTCCGGAGGACAATCCTTTCATAGTCTCAAATCTTTATTCAAGTGGGTTTTTAAAAATTAATTCGAGCTGATCCATAAAAACAGAGGTCACCCATATTCCTGGCACCATGGGGAGTTTCCAAGTGCGGCAGCAGCTGTCTGCAAAGCCTCCCCCCACCCTGCCCTCATGCAGCACCGGTGGCTGCCAGAGCTAGATTTCTCAGAAGCACATTTGGGGTTCTGGTTGCTTTCTGATTTCTTTCTTGGGGTTTTCCCACTGCATATATAGTTCAAGCTGGTTTTGAATTGATTATGTAGCCCAAGCTGGCCTTGGACTGAAGGGACTCCCCTGCTTCAGCCTCCTGCGTGCTGGGATTGTGGACATGCATCACCACCCTTGGCTTTCTGGTTGTCTTTGACCTTCTGGGGCTGGGGCCCAGGGCCTCCTATAAGCTAGACAAATGCTGTGCCACTGAGCTACACCCTCAGCCCTTTTGGCACTTTTTTTTCTTTCCTTTCCTGGAACCAGCCAAATAGCTCAGTGGACTAAAGTGCCTGCAAGCAGGCGCAAGGGCTGGAGGTTCGATCCCTGGGCCTGCTGTGCCGGCCCCATCCCTGGGGTTCACTGAAATGGCAACTGAGACTGGGCGTGGAGGTACACACCTGTAATCCCAGCTCTTGGGAGGCTGTAAACAGGGGGATCACTACGGGTCCTATCTAGTAGTGAGACCCTGAACACCCTGTAGATCCTTCCCTAAAATACAGAGAGAGAGAGAACAGAGGATAAATAAGAGGAGTTGGGAAAGCGAGAGCTGAGGCCAGGCGGAGCCCTCTCTCCAGAGGGAAGAGAACTCAGTGCCTGCTGCATGCTTGTTCATCTTGCCCTCGTGTGACACCATCTGCCTGCAGTCTGTCTGCTCGCGCTGCCTCGGGTTTTCCATGCTGGAGCAGCCTGTTCACGCAGAGCCTGGGGCGCTGCACATGCAGGGTCACAGTTGGTGGGCTCCAGCTGCAGCTGCTGCCAGCACTGGGGGACGCACAGCACAAGTTGCAGGGCGCCTGTGTGCGTACACCAGGGTCTGGTTGGTGGGGCTGGGAGCTGGGTAAGTTCATTTGCCTTGCAAATGGAGCCAGTCCCGCACCTAAAATTCCCTGGGCCAACCAAGCCAGGCTCAGGAAGTCAACCTTTCCCATGCCAGCACCCTAAGTGTGCATTTCTGGGACCCAAAGAAACATACAGACCTCGTCGGTTTCCAGGCCCGTCCTGTTCGCCCACATGGTGGCTACTGTGCCCATCAAGCTGCTCCCCTGCACTGCCCCAGCCAGTGTCTCCCTTCACCCCAGCAAAGACCCCTCCCTGACGGCCCAAGGACATGTGGAAGCACAGGTGCCACCCCCCCGGGCATCAGGGTGGCATCACAGCAGTGTGGCATCTGACTGTGCCAGAGCCACATTTTTGTCTGCAGCTGCCTGAGCCCCTCACTGCTCCACCTCTGAGGAGGGTGTGGCAGCCTCAGCCCCACACCTTCCTCGCAGCCTCTCCTCAGAGCTCTATAGGGCCCTCCCAGTTCTCCTCCCTGACCGGCTCTGCTGCTCCCCAGAGCTCAGAACCTCCACCTACAGGCCCGGATGCCAGGGCCACCTCCCTGGCAAAGGAAGCTCCTCCCCTCTTCCTCTGCCCCACACCCAATCCTCCGCCTTGAGCTGTGGGTTTTGGTGCCTCGTTTGGAGACCCATAGTGTCGGGCCGGCTCTTTCCATGCCCTGTTTCCAGGCTTCCACACAGAGCAGAGATCAGACAAGGGCAGCCAGGAAAGTGTAATCAGTGCAGAGCAGAGGGACAGTGATGGGACAGGGTACTGCCTCGGGTCGCCACACCCAGGGGCTCAACCTTCATACCAGCTGAGCCATGTTCTCAGTCTCAGGGAACCACAGGGCAGGCACGACAAAGGCAGCGAAGTCCAGTGCCCTCTTGGGTAAAAGTCACTGAGAACCCAAATCTGGCCTAGCCATGTGGGCCCTGGAGGGTTGCTCCTTTCTTTGTGTTTTGATCACAGTTTTGAATCTTGATGTGTAAAAATCAGGAACAGCAATCAAAACACCAGGTCTCCCACACACAAGAGAGCAAGTAGAGTGGGGGACATGCACCCAAAGCTGTTACAGGGATTTCAGGTGAACTGAGAAGTGCACGGAGCACTGTAATGGGTTAACTGAATTTTGTGCTTTGATCGTGGGAAATTATTAGGAGAAACCTTGTGCTTCTGGTTATCTACTCTAAGGAATGAGTTCTCCCTGCTCAAGGCTGTTTAGCAGTAACTGTTTCTTGTCAAGGCAGCGAGCTGAAACAAACTCCCTAACAATCTCCTGTAAACTTAGCTTAAGATGTATCATAAAAATATGCACTTATCAATAAACTGTAAAAAGCCCCTTAGTTATAGTTGCAGCTGTGTCAAATGAATGCAGTTTTCTGTTCTGTGCTGGATAACAAATTTGCTTACCAAACAGCCTGCGATTCTGTTATATAAGACCCTGAGTTTGCCACTGATCAGTCTCCTACGTGGAAACTGGGGGCCCTGAGCTCAGTAATAAAGGCTCTTAAAACTATCTGGCTGATGTGGTTCCTATATTGAGTGATCCATAACAGAACCTTCCTTTAAACTTACATTTTATAGTGAAATACTACCCAGCACGCTTCGCTGTTCACATTTAAGCTGGTGATGTTTTGGGTTTACTAAACCGGACGTCCCTGACCCTGGCCTCTGCTCAGAGGAGCTGGTATCAAGCAAGAGCATAGGAGGGCGGGGCGAACCTCGAAGGGCGGGGCCAGCCAGGATCGCGGGGGTGGGACAACGACCACGGGGCGGGGCGAGCGCGGGGATGGGCGGGGCCTGCGAGGTGGGGCGAGCCTCGCAGAGTCAGACTGGCCAGGATCGCGGAGGCGGGGCCGGCGCACAGCCACGTGACCGCGGTTGCCAGGGTGAAAGGTCGGGGCGCCAGCGACACTCCCAACATGGCGGCAGGCGGGGCGGCCGCGCGTATCCCCCGTCTCCTGGGGGCTGGGGCGCCGCACCCGCGCTCGTCCCCGCCTCGGGCCGCGCGGCTGTCGGGGCTGCTGCTGCTCCTAGCCGCCGCGGCGGGCCTGGGTACGGCGCGGCTGTACCGCGCGGGCGAGGACGCCGTTTGGGTGCTGGACAGCGGCAGCGTGCGCGGGGCCACCGCCAACAGCTCGGCCGCGTGGCTCGTGCAGTTCTACTCCTCCTGGTGCGGCCACTGCATCGGCTACGCGCCCACGTGGCGGGCGCTGGCCGGGGATGTGCGAGGTGAGTGCTGCGCGCGCGGCCTTCCGGGCCCGGGAGGGGTCGGCTCGGGTGTCCCACCATAAGACACCACCTCTTTTAGCTCCACGAGCTTTGCGAGGAGGCCCCCGGCCTCTTGCCCCAACCCTATAAGTGTATTGCATTGCACAGCCCAGCAGCGCCAGTCCCCTCATTGCTGTCCAAACTCCTCGCTGCTCCCAGCCTTTTAAACCGACGTCATCCCCCTCCTGGTATGGATCTCCAGCATATGGTGGATATCAACGTGAGCCCACAACTTAGAAACCCAGGGCCTCCGGGGACTGCTGTATCGAAGCAAAGGAAGTACTGAGCATTTTGTTGGTGGCTTCCTCTTCTCGGGGTCCCAGACCGCAGCTTTTGAGAAATTGGTCAGTTATTTATTTTTTCTTTTCCGGTACTGCGAATCGAACTCAGGACCTTGAGCTATCTCCCCAGCCCCAGCTGCAGTTATCCCTCCTGCTCTAAGGGGCATAGGTGCAGGCCAGGCAGGCATTTGCAGCCCACTTCCAGCAGGCTGGGCTTGCAGAATGGAATTTAAGCAGCTGTGGAACCGGGGCTCCTCCCCAGCAAGGCTGAGGTTTGGCAGGACTGCTTGCTACTGTTGTGCTAACCTCTAATTACAGATTTCACTGGGCAAGAGCAGTTACAAATTGTTACTCTTCTTTGCTACACCTTTGTTTTTAGGTCTTACATCGAACTCTGCAGTATTTTTTTCATACTCGATAGGAGAAATGGGGGTGGTACTGGGCATCCAACCCAGGGGTGCTCTACTCAACCCCATCCACGTATTTTTGTTTTTTTAAATTTTGAGACAGGCTCTCATTGCGGTTCAGATCCTCTTGCTTCAGCGTCTTTGAATGCTGGGATTACAGGCATGTGCCTTTGGCACTCAGCTAAAACTTTAAGTATGCAGTTGTAAATGACTATTTTTAAAATGTATCCTCTCATCTTAGTGTTGGAGCTAATTCTAGTGGGTTTGCTCTCTTGGATTTCAACTTTTCTTACGTACTTAGTGAGCACTAGGTTGCACTGACCCAGAGAGTGGTAGAAGGAACCAAAAATCTCCTAGAGGATTTGCTTCAAGGCAGTCAGTAAAATGCAGTTTTCGGTTCTTGCTTTTTTTTTTTTTTTTTTTTTTTTTTTTGGCGGAACTGGAGATTGAACTCAGGCCCTTGCACTTGCCAGGGAAGTCCTTACTCCACTGAGCCATCTCCCCAGCCCCAGTTCTTGCTTTTATTTAGTAGCAGAGATACAGATGTGTAGATGAAAGTGCTGGTAGGTCTGGTGGGACTTCTGTCACCCTTCTGGGAATTTTTGTTTCAGTTGAGCATCTGAAATGTAAGTCATAAACCAGATTAAAATATTGTAAACTGTTCTATTAGCTAAGTCAGCATCTAGGGAACCCTGACAATTCTGGGAACTTAGGAAGAAGTTACTTCTAGAAGGGAGGCAGGCAAACCTGTACCTTGGGAGTGGTAGGCTCATTCCTTGGGGCTAGCTGTCTGCCATGTCAGGGCAGGAAGCCACGGCCTGCACCCGAATTGATTTTTTTTTTTTTTTGGAACCAGGGATTGAACTAAGGGCCTTGTGCTTGCCAGGCAAGCATTTATTCTATTGAGCCATCTCCCTGACCCCCCCCCAAATTGAGATCTGGCTGATATTAAAACTGGCAGCACAGTGAGGAGGGGAGGGGATCTTGGGCTGCCAAGGCAGAGGATGCTAAGCTGGGGGCCAGGCCAAGTGAAGCAGGGTCACCTGGGACTTGGTAGAAGTGCACTTGTCAGCCCAGCCCTGGCTGCCTGGTGGGGCCTAGAGACCTGTGCGCACAGGCCCCAAGCTGGAGGCCACTGTTCTTAGGGATGATAACACTGCAAGACCCAGGCAGAGAGGCCCGGCCCCAGGAGAGGGGACATGGCGGGGTATGCTCCTCTGTGAGGGAGGCCTTTGCCACCTGCTAGTCCTGGTTCCCAGAGGACTATGGTTCCCTCAAGGGTGGCAGCCCCTGTGATTGGCTGTGCTTTCATTGGTCTCCTTGGGTAGTCGAGCTCAGGTAGGGGTACCCTTCATCATGCACTGCAGTGTGGAGTCCATCCCCTTGGACCTGGGCTGGGGCCCTCAGGTGCCTCTCCCAAGCCCCCTTGACGTGGCATCCTGTTCACCTTCCCAAGCTGCATCCTGCCTCTTCCTACGCCAGGGTGTTTGCTGCCAGAGGTTTGCCCCTGTGGGGCTTCTGAGCTAGAAGAGGGCTGTGCCACCTTGCCCACCACCTGCTGGCTGGCTTGAGTGGAGGGAAGGGTGGTCCTGGGTGGTCCCTCCCAGCCCTGTGCACAACTGGGAGGGCCCATTTCCCTCAGATGTAGGGTGAACTTCTCTAGCTCTTCACTGGCTTCAAATTTTTGAAAATGATTGTTTTTCATCTAAAAAAAAAAAAGATTGTTTTTCATCTTAAGGTGGCTTAACAAACAAAAGATCCACTGTTAGGTGAACCAAAGGTCATGCAAACATCTCTGTGGCCTGGCCAAGGCTTGTCACTTCCAAGCCCTTCCCCAAGAAAACCTGCTCTGTTCCTGAAAATAAATCATTAGGTATAGGTCTCATGGCTCCTCCAGCTATGGGCGCAGCCCCTGCCCTGATCAGCCCTGCACGGGGTGTCTCTGGGGGTATCTGGGACAGGAGAGGGCCTGAGCATGCATTTCTGGGGGTCCCTTTGGGGTCTGTCCTCTGCTTTGTGCCACCCTGGGGAGCAAAGCACAGAGCGGATGAGTGAGGATCTAGGTGTGGGGCCAGGAGAGGGGGCAGGGGAAGCCCAGGGACCATGGAGCAGTTTTAGAGACGCCCAGCAGGGGCGCTGTGGCGATGATGCCTGAGGCTGAGTGAGATGGGGTCAGGGTCACACAGCCAAGGGACCGGTTGGAGCCTCAGTCCAGGTGTGGGTGACTCGACCCCACGGGCTCACCTGTGTCCTGTAGGGGGCGGCTGGGGCATGTGTGGCAGGTGCTGGGCAGGACATGGGCACAGGCTGTGTTCCCGTGGGCAGGGGACAGGGTAGCCTGTGACCACTGTCTGCTGATGACCCCAGGCTGTGTGCCACCTGGCACCTCTTCCCTGCATCTGGTCTTGGCTGCTTGCTGGGGGCATTCGTGGTGAGTGAGACCATGGTGTTCCCGGGGGCATTATCTGTTGGAAGAGAGTGGAGAGAGACCCAAGGGAGGGGGCATAGCCAGGCGAGGCCTGCATATGCCCTCAAAGCTGTGGGGTGTGCACCTGCACCTGGGAGGAGGCAAGAGAGTGGAAGATGCCAGCGCAGTCCCCACCGCCACAACCAGGCCCCTGGGCCTCCTGGCCCTACCCCCAGGTCACTGTCGGGTGTGAAATGCTGGGGTGGTACTTCCAGCCCACACAGGATTGGGCACTGAGCCATAGAGTGGCCCCACTCAGGGGAGCGGGGACGGGGTTGCTCTCACCCACTTTCCTTTTTTTAAATGTATTTGGTATGAGGTCTCACTATGCAGCTTGGACTCATAGTGATCCTCCTATTTTCAGCCTCCCCTATACTGGGATTACAGGAATGCATCACCATGCCAGGGTTCTGTGGCCAGCTCAGCATGCCCAGGGGTGGAGCTGACATGGTATGTGGTGCCAAGGAGGAATCGAACCCTGGTTCCTTCGCTTTCCTAAGCAGGCGCTTAGTTCACTGAAGTATCTAGCCAGCACTAAGAAGCACTTTCTGAGATGGCTCAGTGGAATACGTGCTTCCCTGGCAAGCGCAAGGTCCTAAGTTGAATCCCCGGTTCTGGAAAAAAAAAAAAAAAAAGAAGAAGCATTTTCTTGTCTGTCACCTGTTTGTTAGCCTTACCCTCAGTGCGGACTGCTTGAATATATGGGGCCAAGAACTGAACCTCACACTTGCCTGGCAGGAGCTGTGCTGCTGAGCTGTGTCCCCAGCCCTGCCCCTGGAATGTTGAGGCCCACATAGATTTGACCCAGATGCTGGAAAGACAGAGACTGTGGGGAGCTTGGGGCGTCGTGGTGCCGGGGTGCAGGGCTGAGCCCTTGCGCAGTGTACTTGAGGCCCTGCGTCCACCTCCAGCACCAGAGAAGATGGAGCTCGGTATCTGGTACCCACAGCAGCCTTGGGGCCTGGCTGCACCTGTGCCCAACGTACAAGTGGGCATGAGGCTTTGATTCTGCCCACACATTCGTGTCCCATATGTGTCATTTGAATTAGGAAGTAATCCAGAAGACCTCTACTCTCTAGGAAGGACCTGCACTTAGAGAGAAGTTTCTGGGGTCTGGAATGTGGGCCTGGAGCCCCCGACACGGCCCTGATGCAGGAGGCTGAAGAAGTCATGGCAGAGCTCAGTGCCTCAAACACAGCTCTCCTGTGCGTTCATGTAAACCTCAGGAGTTGGTTAATCTTACTGTAACCATTCCGAGGACCAACTGATGCCTAGGCATGAATTGGGCCCCTGTGGACTTTTTCTTTAGCATGTGGCACAAGACAGTAAAGGCTTAATTCTGCTGGATTCGGTAGCAGAGTTACGTGATAGCAAATCTGAAGTAAGTTTTAGTCTACTATGTAAAGAAACTAAATTATTTCACAGATATTTTTAAGCCTCTGGTGCTTACATAGCCCACAGGAGCAGAAGTGGGCAGTGAGAAGTCCTCCGAGCTTTGGGTTCCTTTCCCCTGGAGCCAGCCTCCAGGGCCTCCCAGCTGGTGCCCTCTGACCCCAGGTTTCCAGACGCCTCACGAAGCTAGTGGGTCACACTTGCTCAAATCACCCTCTCCTTTGTGTGGTGGCCTGGACAGGTGGAGAGGCTGGGTGGAGAGGGCACTGCTGAATGAGACCCAAGCCCTGGAGCCCAGCCTTTTCAGCTTTGTGCATTTGGCTGGTGAAGTGGGCGGCGAGGGCCTTTGTGTAGCTGTGAATACCGTCCATCTGCCGGGCTCCGTGGTGACTGCTGGCGCCTGCTCAGTGCCCGTGGCGCCTGTGTAACTGAAATTCTCCCTTCTGCCACAGCCAGTTTTCAGACACAAAGGCTCTGAGGTGCCTGCGCCAGCGGAGCTCCGCAGGTGACCTGTTGACCACAGGAGTCTTAGGTGCTGAAGCAGGTGAGGCTGAGCCATCCCCTCGGCTGTCATGTCTGTAGGGGGCACTGTGGGCCAGTATGAGCTCAAGGAAGCTCTTCCTGCCCAACTGTGGTGGGCAGTGAACAAAGCAGAGGTCCATCCTCTAGGGGAGAAGTGGATGCCAGAGAAACTTCGGAGGAGAGGTGCCTGCAGAAATACACTGGCTGGGTGGGAAGAAATTGGGCTAGCTCAGAGAGGGGGACCCAGGGGACCCGAGCAACCTGGAAAACAGTATTGGCAAGAAGCCAGAGGACAGCCCATGCAGGGCAAGCATCTGTGTGTGGTATCTCTGGCTGCTGTGTGGGCTGAGGAGAGCTGCAGGCAGTCAGGGGCCAGGCCAGTCCCCACAGTGGAGGCGGCTAGGAGGCAGGCCTCTCTGAAGTTGGCTCATGGGAGTTGTCCTGGACTTGGCCCGTGTGAGTTCCAGTGAGGGAGCAGAGCTGGCTCTGGCCTGCAGGTGGAATTGCAGTCCTAGGTGGTACAGATAGATCTGGGTGGAAATGCAGCAAGGGCTGGGCAGGGGGCAGGCCACACTCACTGAGGCCTGGTGGCCAGGGTGCCTCCCACCTGCCCCGCCTGGCTTCCCTCTATTTTGCTCCTCTCTGAGGCCTGCTGTGGAGGAAATCAACCAACTAGAGGCCCACAGCCCACGACAGTGTCCTCCACGAGTCCAGCTGGAGGCCCAGAGCCCACGACAGTGTCCTCCACGAGTCCAGCTGGAGGCCTAGAGCCCACGACAGTGTCCTCCACGAGTCCAGCTGGAGGCCCACAGCCCACGACAGTGTCCTCCACAAGTCCAGTGTCCTCCACGAGTCCAGCTGGAGGCCCAGAGCCCACGACAGTG